>UZAN01046468.1:5001-18959 GCA_900618425.1 Echinostoma caproni
CGCCTGTCTAAGGGGACTTCTGTCAAAACCCAAGGAGAGAACAATGGAGAAGGACAAGAGCAGCATCATCTACAAAATAAAGTGCAAGAACTATTCAAAACACTATATCGGACAAACTGGGAGAAAACTGCCCACAAGGATCCGTGAACACCAATCGGCAGTCAGGAGGCATGACCGACTATCGTTGATTTCCCTCCACGAAGATCAAGGACATCAATTTGACTTCGAATCAGTGAGAATTATCGACCAATCCCGTTCGAAACACGCCAGAGAATTTCTCGAGGCCTGGCACTCTTCAATCAACACAATAAACAGGCACATCGAACTGGATCACGTGTACACGCCAGTGCAACTGAAGGACCAAATGACGCAACAAAGGTCATGCCGTGACCTGAGAACAGACGGAAACCGCAATCGGGACGAGAGGACAACTTCCTCCCCTCCCACCCCACCCGCTCGCAGCAGTTCAACGGCGGGCCGAGTCGAACACAGTGAGAACAGGGGACGAAAATTGTCGGTGGAGAAGAACGCATATATAAACGAACGGGTACAGGCAGAACACTGCCACTTCACAAGCACTGATGATGTCACCTCGGCTGGTGATGAAACGTTTGCAAACAAATTGCCAAGCTCGGTGAACGGGCGAAATAGAAAAGTGACCCACTGTGGCGTCCCAGATGTGATCCACATGCTGACCAAATTACCAAATTTGTTTCCAGGACTAATCAATCTACTTCAGCCAATTAAGAGCCCTCAAATCGTAACTATATCCTACGCTCGGTGGAACGGTTGAAAGCCAAACACGTTTCCAGGTTAAGGATATGAAACTCTCATTTAGGAGGTAACCATGATTTGGTAAGGCTGCGCATAATCAGTTATGTGAGTTTCAATATAGAAACGATCTCTTCGCATCAGTAAGTCAAAAAAATGTCCGAGAAAAGTGTCTTAATGTGCCCGACAATAAATCAAACAATCTCCGACGCAAAAAAGCACTTATTGTGCAACGGACAGAGCCACTGATGTATACGTAATTATAGGAGAACGCAGTAACTGGGAAACTCTGTTTGTTAGGATACACAATCCCGTAATAAGCGTACAGATGCATCTGTGGGTACATATTTGAGCAAATAAGCTAGAGAGAAAAATACCTAACAGCAAACCCCGGTATTAAATGCTATTGGAGTACAATCACATCAGACACCCAAAGAGGCGACGAACCAATTTGGGCCGGTAGCTATTAAGCTACTAAATTCCGATTGACTAAAGTGGATTGATCTTACACAATAGTCTGTGCAACGCACGTGTGGTATCCAACGCAGTCGTTAATCAGTTGATATTTCCACAGGCATGGACGATAGACCATCTTTGAATTGAAAGATGGATTGATAACCGGAAGCCCATAAGCACTGAACCGAAGAAACCAGGTTAATCCATCCACAAACGAGACTCATTTTCAAGTCGTAGCAACTCATATACAAATCAATCATAGATACTGAAGACCAGTAGGTTGCAGCGAGTGGTATAGTTCAGGCAGCATGCAAATATAGGATACCACTAATCAAGAACCAACTATTCCGCCACTGCGATCGCTTTCTGGCTTACCGGAACTTGGGGCAAAACTTGACAGAATAACGAAAAACACAGGTTGCTGCAAGCAATGACGTAATACAACATACATCCAATGTCGAGTTGATAAAACAAATCGGAGACTATCTATCACATCCAGACAATCACTGACTTATAGTTCTCCACGAATGTGTTGTTACGCAAACTGAATCGCAAACATCTAGTGTGTAGCGAAACAATGTCAATCAAGTTTTAGTATCGGGATTATTGCGCAACAAGAGTTCCGCACACAATTGATCGTACCGCGATGACACTGATTATACACCTGAATTTTCACCTCAGAATTATACCTGTCACCTCGGTCTTCCTTTTGCTAAATATGACTTATACAAATGATCATTTACGTTGTAGAATAAATGACAAGATGAAACGGCGTGCTACCATCTCGCAGTAATGTTCTCCTTTCCATTTAAAAAAAAACATGTAAGCGTGTGAACGAATTCGACGCCCTCGAGAAGTACAAGCTGAATAAAATAAATGGAGAACTATAATTCATAAATTTGTTTACTTTTTTTGATGGGAAAGGATTTTCCTTTGAAAAACGAGCAGTGGTGTATTGCGAGTATCATGATAGTCTTGGATGTGGGCTTCACTCCTTGTGAGATCTCCAATAAGTGAATGCATTTAAATGCAAAAGAAATATTTGTGATAACCGACACAGAGCTCGAACAACTGTTTCGTCCTGCCTGGTACTCGTCAGCAATGCGTACCTTTTGTGTTCCAAGGAGTGAAACCCATATCGAAGACCATTGGGAGTGTCTGGTGTTTCTGAACAATCGAATGGGCTTATCCAAACATAATACTCCAAAATGATTGAGTCATTCGCAGAAGGTAATAATCATCGACCATGTAGCCCAAGGGTAAGGGTTTGAGGTCCCAACCCGAAGGTTTGTTGTTCAGGTCCTAACATGGACACAAAACATACGAACTGCTGACGAGTCCCCAACAGGATGAAACAGCTGTCCAGTGCGATTCGTCAGTCATCACAAATATTTCCATCACAATTAATAGCATAACAATCCCGTGAGTAGTTCCAGACCATTTACAAGTTAAATTTATACTGATTTGTCGGCTTGTAGATAGTGTGGGTTAAAGAAGCAGCTCATGTATAACGTGACAGAATTCCTGATTGGACAGACAATTCAACAAACTCAGTGACACATATAGGGACCGAGGGGGCATTTGAATTCATATAAATGCATGGACCATAGTTTCGAGAACTAAGCCGACTACTTCAATCCTCACTCGACCACCGATTGAGAGAGTGAGACGAGTTAGAAACAGTTTTACAACACTCACTGGGGGGAAATTCGATCCGCACGATAGTCGAACGCGACGCGACGAGAGAAACGCGGGTAACAATAAACGGGTCGTGTTCAACTGGATGACTAGTTGCAATTTGCTCATCACGGGGATCAGAACTCGTAGGGCGAGCTGAAGTCGATTGGAACGCAAATCTATCCGGTCGGATTCTTTCTGTTCGCCCAGCTGAGCTCGAGCCATGCGGAGGAATTCGCTTTGGGTCAGAATGGCTAGGAGATAATGATGGTCCAGAAAGGGGAGGAGGGAGAGGGAGGTGATGCAAGACCAACGATCACCAACCGATAAAAAGCACAAACAATGAAGAGGGAAAATTTAAGAAACCGTGTAACCTCGCGAGGAGTAACCATGTCAAACGAGCTGTGGATGCAGACTTTACACTGACCCAAAGTCGCATGCGACTCGTTAAGCTGCACGGGAATTACATACTGACAGTAATATCTTGGTTCCATGCGGCAGCAAGTTTGAATGTTGATTTCCTCTCTCTCTCTCTCTCTCTCTCTCTCTCTCTCTTCAATGCGGCTTAGCAATGCGCGGATCAACCTCTCATAGCATCGGAGGTTGTGTCCAATTCAAACTCTTCCTCTAGCACCCCCACCACAGCATTAATTTCATTTTTTCGTTGCATCCTATGAAAGAACTAAAAGAGGATCACTTAGCCTTTCTGAAAATAAATTATACAATTGCAAATTCATTGACACGAAAACGATATGATTCGAGGGAAGAACTATTTCAGTGCCAGTTAGCATAATTACGATCATATGGTACCTCACCGTGAAGCAAACTTCACGGATCGGACATGACTTGATTTGTAATTAGAAAGTATGAAGTGGACGAGGATTTGGGCTAAACTAAGAATAACAAAGAACGAAGGGGATAAGGATACAAAACTGTTGGATAGAGGACAAACAGTTGTGATGGTTAAAGGAAAAAACATCTTTTGTTTCACCTTTTGACATCTTTTCGTGTTAGTTTATCATTTTCCTTTATGGGATACGGAATTTCGACAGACTTTATACCATTCATGCCAACGACTTCCATTCTGGGCCATATCTCGTAGTGTCTCTAGCCAACGACAATCCTCCTCCCTCGGGTCTCAACCTGGAAAGCGGACTGTATCAATCGAAGACAAACCTGGGGCTACCCACTTCATGCATCTATGCCGTGGCATNNTGCATCTTCCGGAATCGCCCGGCAAGTGCAAAGAGAGCACGGAAAGGTGAACAATCAGCAGGCATTCACATAACATGGTCAAGTCATCGAAGGCGGTTTAGAGTGATTAGAGAGAGCGACTGTCCACACCCCACATACGACGATGAACCTCTTCGTGGCTCACCCGGTTTTCCCCACCAGACATGGGCGGTAGAATACGGAAAGTCGATTAGCATTCTCAACGTCGACGGGCCAGATCTCGCAACCGTAAAGCAGAACACTAAGAACTGCAGCGATTTACACCCTTTGTTTAAGGGACATTTGAGTTTCCTGGCAGCGTCACAGGTGGCGCAGGTTGATAAAAGTCGCCCTATCATCCACTAAACGCGACGTGATCTCCTTTACCACACCACCAGCAGCTGCGAACAAGCTCCCTAGGTAATTAAAGCCCTCAACCACTTATAGCATGAAAATAAACAACAAGAACACCACTGTTGTCGGTTCGCTGCCCCTCTGTGTAGCTAACCAACCAGTTGTAGTCTTTTGTACCCCAACTTGGAAGGTGGGAGACAGCTACTCTGCCTAATTGTTCCACGAATTTCTCCATGCCTCATGTTCCTTCCACGTGCAAATTTAAGATCTTGCAAACGTAAGGCAGAACTGACCACACAGGCACAGTATACACGACCTTTCAGTCTGAAAGAAACATCATGTCGGCACCAAAGGTGTTTCAGTCCTGTGTACGCCGCTCGTGTGTTAGAAATGCGGGCGGTAACTTCTATGACTACGCTGCCATCAGTAGTCACGCAACAACCGAAGTAAGAGGTAGTCTATTCCTTTCCGTCATCGTTAAAACACCAAGTCTCATTTTATACTCCCGAATGTCCTGTTCATTTTTGTACACTGTGTGAACCAACCAACTGCTACGTTGTGCTACTCGTATGATGTAAGTGGTACCTCAAAACATCTTCACTGGTTGACACCATGAGTAGCCAAAGGGCGAAAAGCGAAACCGATACACACAAAAAGGAGGATATTAACGAATTCGATACTCACCGGAACTAGCCGAATAGTTGGACTGGGAGATTGTTCCCAATGGGCCATGACGAACAACAGCTGTGCTAGCCGAACGACGATGTCCAATCTCCACAAATAGTCCAAACAACCACTGGAACAACCAAACTGGGGATAGGAAAACCACCTGATGCAGTTGTGGATCGTCCGCATGCCAGACTATTCCGAATTCGCGCAAAAACGATAGCACTGATCTGGCCTCTTCACGTGACTCGAATCCGCGACTTCGTCGACCCAGATAAACGCATTGATTGGAAGCCAAATGAACCGTCTGAGTGGACGGAGCACGATCGTATGAAGACAAATTGTTCCCGGCAAGGGGATTCGGGTTGAATTCGATCGGTTCAGGATGACCTAATCGACGCAATCGGCGATCAAGTTCCACTCTGAAATGGATGGGCAATTTAGAAGCCCCGTGATTAGACGAAAGAATAAAAAACGCGACTGCTTTCAAAGGCTAATTGTGATCGGATGTAAATCAATTTAAGAAAGGGACATGTAACGATTTATTGTTTTCACTTCTTATGTAATGCTTGACAACCGCGCCAGAAATCCCTTATCGTGAGTGTTCGTAGATCACTAGACCTTTTTGGATCTTCACGTTTTGTGCATTTTACATTACAGGTTTATCTTTAACCCTGACCTACAGAGGGCCTGTCTGCCAGTTTTTCCTCGCCACCCCATATCCAGGTCGCCTCACCATCGTTCTTCATCCACAAAGTCTCGTATCATCTTCAGCTGCGAGAATACTATTAGAGAGACATCCTAACGCGCATCTCGGTTTACTACGCTGCGCTGAGAGCCCAAAGTTGGGTCGCATTACATCCTTGTTCATTGAGTACGCAAATGTAAAGCTCAAAAAGAATGTTGCAACCATACAAATGCTTGCTGGGAAAATACTCAATTGAGAAAGATGGACAGAAAAAGCGGGATTTGAACTCGGGACCTCCGAATCACCATTTTAATGACGTTACCCACACGAGCACCGCGGCCAAAAGAAAGATACAGTAAAGCATACAATGATAAATGTTGTATCCGGATAAGTCAATAAGTACGCAAGGAGTGAATTAAGAAGTAATTCAATTTCAAGTAAAGTAAATTAAAGCTTTATGCACCCGATAGGATGACTTATCAGCATTTTCGACAAGTTACAGTGAGGAAAACTTTAAGCATTGAAAAAAAGAAGAAATATACATTCACATAAGTCGATCGCCTGAATAAAAATGCTTGCTCACAATAAAGTCAACCAAAACGGTCTTTGAAATAATGCCGCTGCAACGAATAAGAAGTTTAAGAGATCTGAAAAAGAGGATAAAGTCATTCTCCTTCAAACCAGGAAAATATACGGGTGGACAGTATAACCAATGTGGAAGAATGCGTGCAGTCACAAATTTAAGAATTACGTTTAAGAGAACACTGAGCTTTTTAAGCCTAAAAGCGTAGAAGGATAGTCTGCGAACCCGAATATAAACGTTTTCAACATGTTTAGACCAAGGAAGATTGTGTAACAAAGTGACTCCAAGATATTTCACAGAGTTAGCCTTCGGGATGGTATTACCATTAACAGAAAGAAAAGGCTGATCGCTCAGAATGGTTTGATAAGGCATGCCTGTTTTAAGGCTAAAAGAAACATCCACACATTNGCATGTTTGGACCAAGAAAGATTATGTAACAAAGTGACTCCAAGATATTTCAGAGTTAGCTTTGGGGATGGTATTACCATTAACAGAAAGTTCAGGTTGATTATTCACAAGGGTTTGATAAGGCATGCCTGTTTTAGAGTTAAAAGAAACATCCACACTTTTATCTACATTTAGCATTAAAGATTGGGGATCGACCAGCTAAAAATGTTATTTAGACAAACTTGACAGAAACAATCAGGAACAGTCGAGGGACAGCCGACCACTACGTACTTACAGGCGATAAAGTTGGGAGGGATGGGAAGGTCCTTAATATATAGTGAAAAAAGAAATGGAGACAAAATTGCACCTTAAAAAACTCTAGAGTTAACTTCTAGCAGGGAAGATTTACCGTTACAAAAAGTGTATTGCGACCGATGAGTGAAGTAATTAACTAGTACATTCAGTAAATCAGGTGCCAGACCACAATCCGAAAGACGTTGAATGAGAATGCCGCGGTCAAGTTATCCCAAAGCATTAGCATAATCAAGAAAAGTTAAACGGACGATGCCAGCCCCTTTATCCAATAAGGATGAAACGGAATGAGCAACGTGAGCAGCAGCATCAAGAGTCGAAAGCGAATGTTTGTATGCAAACTGAATAGGGTCACGGATGACAGATAAAAGGGTAAGCCGGTTAAGGACTCTTTCAAAAACTTTCAATAATGCTGATATGCAGGCAACCGGTAGATATTTGGAAGATCCAAATGCAAACGTAGCCTGTCCGTAAACCGGTGAGCAAGCCGTGCGTCAACACGCAGACAGGCCGGCACAAACTAGCGCAAGCCCTACTAAAAGGAGTATGTCGTTACGCTGGGTAGTCAACGGACCAATCAATGAGGAGAGATCAAAACTGACCTCTGATTTGCTGAGGTTGATCGACTTTGTAACAAGTCCGCATGACGTGCGTCCGTGCGTGTGGTGGTAGGCCACAACGGTCAATCACGTGATGCGCAGTTTCACTCGACTGCAGGCCACAACAAAAAGTAAGCAATTTTTGCAGTCTGGAGGGCCTCTCACCGTACAACCTATCTTCCTTTCTCGGTGAAAAATGCGCACTACGGTGTCTGTAGACATCCATTCGTTCACTGCTGCTGTTATCGTTACATGTCGAAAACGATCGAAGCATTCGTTATGATCAGCGTTGGTCCACATCATTGCCACCGTTATTAGTCGTAACCTTAGTGGCTCACGAAGTGAAAGTGCAGCGTATTAGACCCCGGTTGTAATTGTGACGACGACTAGAGTGACCGGACCGACTTCGTGTATGCTCTATAGCGAGGACAACGACGAATATAGTTCACCTGTTCGCACAGAAGCGTCAGTGTGATGGCGATCATTGATCGGTTGCTTATCACAGCCGCGTTTACCAGCTAGGCAAATCCCGGTTATCGTTCGCCCGATTGCACAGCTATAGTTTAATGAGATAAAGCCCATCGATCGATGGAATTTCGTTCTAAGCAGCGGGACTAATTTTACGCACACATGGTGAACCCTGTATTAAAAGTAACCACAGAAGCAAGATAGGATAATCACAACACAAAGATTACGAAGTATTACAATTGTTACCAGTCTAAAGGTGGAAGAAAACTATTTTCGCCGTATTCTGCTATGCAAGCAACAGAATGGAACACATTAAAAAACCTTTATAAAATAAATATGCATTTTTCCATAATATTTATTCTTTCATTCTTTCGGAATTGTATCTCATCCGTAGTAACAAGATCGTTCAACGCGAAAAAGCCAGTAAGTGAAACTCCAAGAAGAGTTTTGCGTTGGTCTATATTAGTGAATATTACTGTCCGTACTTAAGATAAGTTTTTTTATCGTGATTATCCGTTTACCGAAAATGGTATAGATTATCAAACTGCTCATTCTTCGCTAAACCCGTGGAGCTGAACCAAACAGAACGTAATCCATTCGTTTGAAAAAGGAGATATTTTTAAAGTGAAAAGCCGATAGTCATTGTCAGAAAAATTATTGCTGCTGAGATTGTTCAGTGCAAAATATACGACGCTATCATCCCTTATATGCCAAATGAAATCATGATGCAGTCCTTTCTCCTGTACGTCTTTTACCGTTCAAACTTCAACTGAATCCATCGTCACTTCAATTACTCTCCACAGAATGCATTCCGTGGAGAAGGAAATAAGTCAAAAAACGAAACAAAAATAATAAAATCGATCTTTGGTTGTCCTGAGAAGGGCAGTTTCTACGTCCTCTGTTGGAACCAATCTCAGTGGTCTCCCATGTCCTCACCATCAAGAGCAGGCATGTAAAATGTCTGCGAATGTCACACGAACCCAGCGCAATGAGAATCGGGGATCGACGATATCGCTCTCGCAACAGACTGCTCTAAGAACTGCATTCACCATTCCGCTTGATTGATTACACCTTCAGGATCCCCTTGAAGGAGGCTCGGAAAATTATCGCTCAAATCGCGCTTGACTTTGCTCTTAATCAAGCTCCACATATGCTAAATTGGATTGAGCATTGGCGAGTATGGTGGCATCCTCAGCAGCTTTGCCTTACGATATTCACTCTCAGTGAATATCTCCTCCAGTCTGTTGTGGCAAGGAGCATTGTCGAAAACGACAGTGATCTGCTTGATGGATACATTTTGCTGGAGTTGACCCAGCGCTTGCAGTCTTCTCATCGATATGCTCCACATTTGGTCTTGCACGATACCATTCCCATCGCAGTCATGGCACCTATTAGATGCAAATTTCTCCTGTGACTGTTGCATACCGGCAAGCATGAACGTGTGCCTTTAGTAGACCAACCCATTGTCCTGGTGCAAAAGAGGTTGAAGTTTGTTTCATCAATCCAACAAATACAACCCCCTTCTTGGTCTGCCTCAAACATCTGAAGAGCATACCGCTGGCGAATTACCTTCGTATCAACATTATTCTTTCCATATGGAATGAGATGAAGCTTCTTGATTGTAATTAGTCGGTAATTCAAATAATTTCCAACTGTTGTGCGTGAAACCTCCTCAAACTGCGCTTTAATTCGGATTCTTGACAACTCCAATGTGATTGTGGGATCTTCTTCCAGCCAGGTGATTATTTCGTCAATCTCCGAGTCATTTGAAATCTTTTTCCTTCCTCCGCCTTTCGGTTGACGTTCGTACTGCAATTCCTTGGCCTTAATCCAGTTGTAAGCGGTCTTCACTCCATTGGGTCTCGCAACAACACGCCAATCCTCTCTCTCTACGAAAGCCTCAACAATTCGCTTGCGCACAGCACTGTCAGCACAGTTGTACCGGCCTCGAAGCATGATAGAAAAGTAAATGGAGGTGGATCAAACAAAATATCTTATACCTCACCTTCATAGGTGTCTGAGGGATCGTCAATGTCCAAGCGAAGACTTTACGCATGCCCCATGCAATGAAACGTACATCGGATCGGTTGCGTTCCGTTTCGTTCAGTTCTGTGGGCTGAGCCAGGAATGGACGAGCTACACTGATTTGGTTGCAAGGCCATTGATGACAGCCAGCTCATTAACCCATGCTCACCTCAAGCACTCCAACCTCTGTCACAGAACCAATATTTTCATTCGAATAGGCCCATGATTCTCACACCGCCCAAAACTCAAACCTGTGGTCAGCTTTGATAGTAGGGCTCTAGTGCGCACGAAACAGTGCGTCACCCTTCATGCATGTCGAGTGGCGTTCAGTATGGCTTTACCGACCCACCGATTCGTGCATCTTATCAAGCTCTGTGACGCATTCGACGTCCGTCACAGAGCTCGACAAGATGCACGACTGAGGTCGGCCACATTTCAACACAGAAAGGGCGTGGGAAGACAGGTGGTCAATCCGGGGTAGAACAAATGTATGATTAATTGACCAATGAGGTGCACTAAACGGAAGCGGATCCAACCACAGCATTTCTTTATCAAATCTAAGTGATGGTTTCTCAATTCCAAATGACGGTTTCGCAAATGAGAATTATAGTTTCTCAAATCTATCTTAAAATGGTATAGAAGTGACAACAAGAGCATCACAAGACAACGTGAAACGGCGGGATAATCGCACTATCCTACTATCCACATAGCAGCATGACATCTTAAATTGATACTCCGACATCTTAAATTCGTATTCGGACATCTGTCAAGATGTCACGTGCACTTCACATTCAAACTCTACGTTTAAAAAGATTCGACAATTTTGTTTATTTCCCGCTTGTGATCTTTTGAAGTTCCACTGTATTTGCTCACCCGATTTGTATATTCTTGTGTTGTTACTCATCTTCTTTACTGCTCCCCAGTTTAATTTGCCGGCCTTAGGGTTAGAGACTGCACAATTTTAAGCCGGTCTGTAAAAACTATTTCTCGCATGAGCGGTCTTCCCTATTTACGCTTGCTCAACTTCATCCTCGACAAACATTTTACCTCTTGCGAAAACTTCTGCAACAATACTCTATCAGACATCACTCGCCTACTACACTTATGTAACCAGGTATCATTATAAACCTGTGCACACTCGTACCACTGCCTACCATTTGTCCGTTATAGCTTTCGAGATTTCTGGCACGGAGAACATGCGTTAGAGAAGACTTTTCAAAAATCTTAGGTAAATAATATCCCTTTCCACACCGTTACCTTACCTTCCTCTAATGAATTTACGGCTGTGGGACTGTATGCGATGATGAATAACCCTGGTGTGTGTGTGTGTGTGCGTGTGCGCGCAAGGAGCTGAAAATCCCTCCACTAGGATTGTTGCGACTTGTGTACCCCCTACACAGGCTGCTTTCTCTGATAGACGCTTGCACATTGTCGAGTCAAATGACACCGGCTTGAACTGTTCAAAATCATATGCCATACTCATAGGAATCGTTCAATCGGTGAACAGTGTCACGTGTGAGTCACAATAGCCGAAACGACATTGATCGAAAGATAAGGCATTGCACACAAGTTGGTTGGTCATAGGCGAACTCATACATCGTTGAACGATCAGGTGAGTTCAGTTCCTACAACCATTAACTATGCAGTTTCGTGCGCCGGTTTTGGTTACCGTCTTTTGGTTGCCCATTTGGATAAAACAGCAGAATGATGATTAGAATGTTGAGAGCAGAGTCAAGCAGAAGATAGTAAATTTTCATGGATTGAAATTACAAGAATAATGAGTAGATGCATGAGCGCCACTGTTTACGACACCCAGCCATATCGTTCAGTGTTTCTAACCGACGGTGACTATGCTCTATGGGTCCCCAGCCAGAGAGCCTAGCGGGATCCATGTGACCATGTCTTCTGGTCAGGGTTTTCATATCCTCATTCCAGGTCTTAGCTTGACCGTCCTTCGTTTTTTTTCCAACCACTACCTACCTCAGAAAGCATCGCTGGTCGGGGCAACCTCTGATTACATGCGCAGCACATGTCCCAACTAGCGTACTCTATGGAGGCGGACTACCTATTCCAGTGGACGACCACAATTACCTAAAACTCTATGCCTAATCTCAGCACTGTTAGTCCGGTTTCCAACCAAACTCGTGCATGCGACGTAGACAGCGGTGTTCGAACACCTCTATGAACACATCTATTTTTGTCCTGTTCCCGTAATGGCGAAGCCTCTGCGTCGTAAAGAACTGGCCGAACTGCTGCAGCATATACTCGACCCTTCACACACAACCGAATGTTGCGACGGCGCCACAAATGTCTCAAGTTGACAAATGCCAATCGAGCCTTTTGTATGCGCGCCGACACTTCATCTGTGATGCGTCCGCCAGGTGAAATAAAGCTGAATAGATAGAAAACTTGTCTACTTTCTCTACAACTTCCCCGATCAGGGTGAGGCCAGGAACTGGGCCTCTGAAAAGGCAGCTCCAGAGTTTAGAGCGGTCGACTGAGTCGAAAGCCGCTTTCAGGTCGAGGAAGATGGAAAGGGTGGGTCTACGAAGTGTCTGTGTTCTAGGATTTGACGAAGAGTAACGATGTGGTCGATACAACCTCAGCTAAGTCTAAAACTAGCCTGGTTCTCACGTGTGCACTCTTCAAGAGCGGCAGACAATCGACGGAATATGATGCCAGCGAGAAATTTAGAGACAAAATTTTAATTAAACTGATTTATCTGTGGTTTTCACAAGAGGACCTGTCGCCCTTCTTGTAAATCGGTATGATCACCGATTCACACCATTCAGTTGGAACCCGTTCCTTTTCCCACACTGAACCCAGGCGTTTTGTTAACTCCAAAGCCAAGGCTAGACCAATGGGGACACCCTGCCGGGGCCGGAAGCCTTATACCTTTTGAGATAGCTTAATTCTCGGGTAACCCCTATTTGAGATGGAAGACTGATGTAAACTGGTAGCATTTTCACAGTTAAACCGGGTGTAGGGAGGTCTTGTGTTGATGAGGGCCAGCTGAACCTTAAAATATTCTGCTCATCGATCTAGACGGCGTTGTTGAATATGGATCAGTGTGCCATCGGACTCGTTAATTACCTCACTTACGCTTGCTTTCCTTGGACCTGTACTCCTAATTAATCGGAAAATATTGCGACTGTTACCGATAGTCTCTACACTTTCCTATCCACCACTTCTCGCGGTCATTCCTCATGCTCTTGATGAGCTGGCGTTTAAGGGATTTACGCGCTTTGTCGTAGTTTTAATCCGAAGGAGTGGCTTTGCGAGCGTCCAGCAGAGCAACCGAAGTCAGAATTTGCTGTTGTTTCGATTGACATTTGGAAACGATCACCTGAGTGAGTGTCAGGAAGTGCAACATATCGGCAGAGCGCAACCGCACAGCCAGGATCTACGCATACGGGAGTGTGTTAAGTTTGTTAAAAAGTGGTAAGATATGGGAAGCATGCCACTTCCCAAGGATGCAACAGAACAAGAAACTGACTGTATCATCTTGACCTCGTGGGACTCACAGGAACTGATCGACCAATAGAACAGGCGGTAACGACGAGTGTAACATTTCCGCGGTCATCTCGTGAACACAGCCAACGGCACGGTGATAGAGATCCGGTACCGCAAGGTTGATTAAAGCACACGTGGGCATAGTTCCCGGAGTCGGATCGAGTAGAATGGAGGATTTGATTCGATCTGGAAGAGAAACACAGTAGGCGGTCACAATCGCTGTACACGTGGGCGAACGTCAAAATGG
>UZAN01046469.1:0-14283 GCA_900618425.1 Echinostoma caproni
CCCCCGCTTACCCTAGTCCTGACGTCCCCTGGTTTATCCGACCATCGGCAAACACACCATGGTTTTGGAACGCACCAACACGACTATTAGGTATGGTAAAAATAAAGACAGCATCAAAACAGGATGCCGCCCGACGAACGTGAATCTACGCGGAAATCGTGCGCACTTGGAATTCATCACACTCCACTGACTGGGTATCGGCATACACTTTTTTCCCTTGTGCTTCACTGTTCCACCATAGATATATCACTCATTTCCACATCGGCACACTTTGATGTGAGGTCTGTGTGTCCAGTTCGACGCGAGTTTAACGGGGCCACCTCGTGATTTTCAGTGCATACAGTTCGTGGTAACCTAGGTAACCAGTTGTGTGTACTTATGATCGTTATGGAATGTGGCGGTCAATTAGCATGGATGATAACAAAGATAATAATACTACTATCACTAGTAATGGTAATAATAATAATCATGATAATCGGTCATGCAACGCTCAGATGCCTCTCGGTCTTTAGTGATTTGCCGAAAAAATCAACAATTGTTTTATTCCATTATACGGGACATTTCAGTCGCAAGTTCAAATGCATAATGATATTCAAGCGGCCCGTATTGCACGTTGATACCTGCACAGTAAAAAAGAGTATTTGCTCTATTTCGAAGCCAGCGAGACCGAATGACGAGATGAGGACGGATCAGAAAGGCTAAATTTGAACCAATCCGCAGGAAGGAGAAAAAAGGAAAAAGATAGTTCCAACTTGACTCCCGTTGTTCAAAATTTTTGTGTTTACTCGATCGATCAGTTCATTACATACTGATTCGCATTTAGCTTCAACCCAAAAAGACACTCCACGCATCCGATGCCCTATGGTCGATCAGAAATTCACTCTCATTCATTCACCCACTCAGACTTTCAGCAACTGTCCACTAGGATAAGTTTGTACGAAGACCCACCGGGTCCATATTTTGACAAGTACAGGAAGTCTAGATGCACTACTAGTTTTGGAAATCAAACAGTAGCTTGTATCCCTTCAATTGGCTGGCTTTTAACATTACTAATAACTGATAATTTCAGACACTTATTTTCTCACCATGCTGACTGAAATGCAGAAATGTTCCGTGCAACTACGAATGACATTTTTTGAGTATTAAGAAATTTTGAACAATTTACTGTGCAAATGGAAACATCACATGCACGGGATAGATGTGACCACCGGCGCTTGTTCGCAGTTCAAACATTTATAAATGTATATTCGCATTCACCGTAACCATGCGATTCAAAGAAGAGAAACGGATGTGTCTTGATGCAACCTCACATTTTACTCCCTCATTGTCCGAGGTGGATTGTTAGAAAAAGAGTCTATAATAAATTTGAAAAACTGAATGACATCATAAGAAAATTTGGGAGTGTTATCATCTGGGTATGCAATGCTGAAATTGAGTGCAGAGGGCGCAGCTATCTCAATTTCACAATCCCCCTGGGGGAGTGAGGATATTAATCTAATTGCTTAACAGACTCAATGTTTACTTCATTTGAATTCCGGTTAGGGACTCCATGGATGGGAGTCCTTCATTAAATGGTTGATTAATTTTCCTTGACACGATAAACTAAGGTTTGTCCTTAAGGCATTTTAGATGCTCTAACGCATACGATCATCATCATCATCATCATCATTCGAGTCAATATCATCCTTCTTTTCATGTATCTAAAAAACATTCTTACTTTCCCGAATGAATCGGGATTGAAATTTCCTTTATGTTTCGCCTTTAACATTCATACTTTCTTTTGTTCGTTTTTCGTTCCCTACCAAGTGAAAACAAAGATGATTGATCAATCGTAAGCTGGTCGATCTATTTCTCTCTCTCTCAATACAATCTAACATAAAACGAATTTACATTCATATCATCAATTTTTCCACGCTGTTCTTCATCGTGAACTTGGACTTAGATTATCTTAAATTTTATCCCGGATATTCTCACCGTTCCAGTTCTCATTCAACATCTATAATATAGTTAACTTCTTCAATGAATGGTTTTGATCCGATGATATTGACCATAGATGCACTCACTCACTGTTCGTCAGGCAATTTCACTCATTAACTAGCCTATTTGCATACCACTCTCTTTAAATGATAAGTCGTAAGCGCTCGACCTACCACGGACCACCTCACCATAGTTGTTGAGCCGGTTCTATCCACGTATACTTGATGCCGGCACACACACATACACATGTACACACAAACACCGTTCCGTATAATTAGTGAATAAAGTCCGAAATCTGCTTCAAGCATAAAGATCAATCTTGACATCGGAGCACACTATAGATTGTGTGAATAACCGTAGGTAGCACACTATGAAGCGGGTGGATGAGAGCGCTAGCTGATCGAGGTTAGGATTCGGTCATACCGGATGAAACAGTATAGATATGGGTGGAAAATCAGAGATTTATGACCCGCACCGGGAAAGGAGCTGGCTTAACAAATGAACAACACAAATTCGGTGGAAAAACCTGTATGGACCCTCATTGCTTTCTTATACAATGGAGTTCATTTTTCTCAAATTGGCGACCATAATTTATTGTATCTCTGGACCGTGCTGTGTTTAACCTTTTCCGTCATGTTATGGAGAATAGTCAAGTGTTTTTCGACTATCGATTACTTTGGGAGCTTCACTAATCTACGAAACGAATGTTGAAGTTGCGAATATTCGGAGTACCTTAAAAGGACTTTTGAACAAGAGCTTCGACTGATCAGATGGTGGTTGTGGTTGTGGCTGTGGTCATGGTGGTGATGGTGACGGTGGTGGTGGTGTTGAATCGACTCGAATATCACACATTCAAATCCCTCTATCTCCAACACTAAAATAAAAAGAGACAGTGCCGGCAAATATGACCCGTGACTCGTTCGTGTCAATTTATCATTTTGTGTACGTTATAGCTTGGGAAGATCAAGAATAATATAATTTGCTAATTCTGAAATGGTATCAGTCGAAGTTTAATTATGCGTAGAAGTATATAAGAATATGCAGCCAGTATATGATTTACCGTTTAAAAGCCTAGCTACTGTTGGCAAATACGAGCAGGTATTCCCAGGCATTTGTGTGCACTGCATCAAGAAATTACGACTAGTTCAAAATTCTCTTGGAACATCAGCTAAATTAATTTTTTTTTTTGGGGGGGGGGGAGGGGAGATAGCTGGAGAACTTTATTACGTAAACATAAACAATGCGGTCCATATTCAAAAGCAGATTTCTTTTCCTGTGGACCCTATACGTCTTTTCGGTGACTGATATATGATGCTTTGCATCTGGCTGTTCTTTTCTCATTGATTTGGACTGAACATCTTTCGGAATTCATCTTCACGTACAATCCTCAGTTCATGTTGTCAACCAAACTCTAGGAAAGTGCCAGTCTCAAGATTTGCCCTCATGAGAGCTCATCAGTGGTGCATATACAGCGTCCAATGGAATCCAACTCCGGCTCCAGGACTTCACGTGATCACTGTACCAACCACCTCCTATCGGGGCTGGTCAAAATAGTCAAGTTCGTTTAAATTTCCACTTCAAAGATAGTCGAACATTTCGTTGGTCTTGATAGTAACGCAGTGAGATAGACTGAAGACTAATTGTCAAATCAAGTAGAAGTCTCCCACCAAGTTATTTTTTCTTTGTAGTTTTCGCTATATTGTTCCATTTAAACCCTTCAGGCTACTTTTTCAATAACAGCCTTATTATCTGCGGAGGAGTCTGTGGGAAGTGGATTGAAGTGGTAGGCATTAGTATTGAAGTTGTGCAAATACCGTTGGTTCTGTGTGCCCGATCTCATTCGTTTAGCCGTTTGTAACTCAAACTGAATAACCTTCTCTCTCTTGAGCATTACACGCCTCCCTGAAGCAGTAGATGAACATTCACCGTGAGTGCACACTATTGGCCATTCTGCGTTCATTTTATGCTACCGTAGATGTGGTCTCTTGTGAATATGTACAATGACCCACTTGGTTGCTACCTACACAGTTGAGAATTGCGAAATCTCAATCTCTACGACGGTAATGGAATTCCAGCTAGTGAACTCCAAACTGGTTTACGGATTATCACTTAGTCCTAGTAACTATTTAGTATGTGTATCAGACGAATAAATTGCCATGGCGTACCTTTTCGTTTCGCTGGACCAGATGAACACTATACAGCNCTGGTCCAGGGTATCTGATCATGGGTGGTCCTTACAGCGCACCTCAGAGCTTGAGAAATACATAGAACGCAGCCAGATATGTTGAGAAGAATCAGGAAATCTGGAAAATTGAGACCGAACTATTAAGGAGGTATACTGCTCTTCTCTAGAAACAATTCAAAAAGATCGGTCACTCTATAAGCACTGGTACTACTACTACTACTACTACTACTACTACTACTACTACTACTACTACTACTACTACTACTTAGTACTACTACTACTACTACTACTACTACTACTACTACTACTACTACTACTACTACTACTAAACATTACTACAACTACTGACTGGCAATACAATTGCTATCAGTACTTCTACCTTTATCATCGTACTGTTTCGTTATTTCGTGTAAATCGCCGTGAGTATTTTGGTTGCACACACAACTGTCCCCGACCCGACCATGGACACGTCATTATTCGGTTACGTCATGCATCTAAATTTTTCACTTTTGACCGGAAGAAGTTCCATTTTTTGTTTAGGGAACTATTTTTCACATGTCCATAGTTCTCTTTCATCTGGATTGTTACATGTTGCACAACAACAGGCCGCTAAAATGCTATTTCATTTGAGAGTTACCGACACGGATAAGCTAAGTTCGTAGTAATGATTACCGGAATTTCTATAACATGGTTTTACATAATGGCTTTGCATGCTGAATAACCTTTGAATCATGCAATCCCCTAGTGCCTACTATTCGATATTCGAATCATGTCATCGATCAACCACCCACACACACTTTGATGAAAGGCAGCTTGACTTTTGTTCGATTGAATGCTCAGCTTATACCATTGTGGCCTTGTACCGTTCCAGAGAGCCAAGATAAAAACATGGATTTCGTTATCAGTACTACTACTACTACTACCGCTGATGCTACTAATATCATCGCTATTAATAACATCACAATTGTCACTGACATACTGGAAAGAACATTTGTGGAATAAGTTTTACTCACACTGCTGACTTCTGGTATCCGTGCGCGTGTTCTATATATTCATCCTACAACAGTTGAATTGTTCCCGTAGGAATAGACCGGACATTTGCAGTACTCAGAAAATTTGAGGATCAGTAATCGAAGTCGCATTGGTAATCAGATGTCGAAGTCTTTCGACACTGAGACGCAGGAAGAAGGCCATACAGAACTGGCGGTTATTTTATCAAGAAATTATTGGAGGGAGAAGTTGCACCCATGACAACTTTTCCAGACTAAGATATGTGATTTATTCTACCGATTCCAATGTATTTTCCAATGCTGATAACTCCTTCATTTGTGAGCATCCTACATGTAAACTTAATTTTTTGCAATGATCTGCGTTACCCAAATGAGACTTCATATATTCGGATTGACAGCTTCACTTCGTTTCTTCTCAAGCGCCTTCGTCGTGATAATGAAAGAGCTTAAAGGTCTGGAAGGCACAGGGCTTTTAAACATCTATCATTATTAATCAAAATGGAAATACGGTGCCTAAATCGGATATGTATCGGCACTCTTATGAACTGCAGCGATATGTGATCTGCTTTGAAGCAGCTCTGTGGATCACGCAACAGCTCTTTTCCGGATGTTGAGGAGTTAAACCGTCAATTCGCAATTGCTACTGTACGGAACTCAATACCACCTTTATTTACATCTACTAGGGAGAACCAATCTGTCACCCCTGTGGAAGTTTTCAACGTGCTGAAGTCCCTTGATCTAACAAGGCACTTGGTTCTGATTCATCGTATCTCCTTTTCCGTTGAAAGTGTGGGCTGAACAACTTGCCTCAACCATTTCCGAGTTTTTCAGTTCCTGTATGTCATCTGGAAGTATCCTTGATTGCTGCCCGGATAATACCAACCCCTAAAAAGGATCTTCCAAATACCGACCGATTACTTGCTTGCTTGAAAGTTATCGATAGTGTCCTTTATAACCGAATGATCCTTTTATCTGTTGCTCATGACCCTATTCAGTTTGCGTATAAACCTTCGCTTTCCACTCCAGATGCTTTTGCTCATGTTGTTCACTCCGTTCCATCCTCATTCGATAAACGATCTGGCATCGTCCATATAATTTTTCTCGATTATGCCAATGCTTTCGGATCACTTGACCGTTTTGCCTCAGTGCGAATGAGACGTGAGGATGAGGTTGAATCTGAAGAATACTATGCCATACTTCGCAGTAGCCCATATCAAAGAGGGGCTTTTAGTTTAGGAACTCTAATTCAGAGTTTTTAACCTAAAAGACCAAAGCAACAGGCAGTAGAGCATAGATCGAATGCGGACGAATCCGAAGGAGCGAAAATGGATAATAAACGGAGGAAAAGTGGTGCCTAATCAACTGGCCTTATGCGATTGCTCTCTTACAAACTTCCAACCATTATTTTTCGGTGTGACTGGATTTTTGGCCCAGAGAATCCGTTCTGTATAGCTGACAGGGTCATGGAGGCAAGTAGTTAATCACACTACGACGATGTGGAGTTCCATCTTCATTGTTCTCCGAGAACTCCAATTAAGAAGTGCAACGCGATCTGCTCAAACGATCTGCTCCTGATTTGTGTACCCCGTCACACATCGTAGTTTGACCATCCATAGTATTCTACAACACATGACCCATCGCGAAAAGCATCCAGCGTCAAGGAAGCCTCTACGGAGCATACGTAACACATGCCCCAGCCAGTCGTCGCAACTCATGAAGATAAAACACCCACTTCGGCGTGCGAACGCGATCACCTCACAATCCCTGTTCAACCTCGGCAGGACTGATCCCGTTGACCCAACACACTCTTACAACACGGCATAATTAGAGATAACCAAACACCGTTGGACTATCTTTATCCTCCTGTCGTAATCGTCATATCTGTGCACCATACAGGATAACTGGTCGGACAGTTACAGCATTCAGTTGACATTTCTCAAACAGTAGGCTGTTCGGGCTGGGGTGTGGGTACAAAAGGTGTCTCAAGAGGACAAACGCCAATCGAGCCTTCTGGGTGCCTGGTGAAGCTTCTTAATCCTTCTTAATCCACAAGATGAAATATAGCTGTCCATGTAGCAACTTTGTCTACTTCCTCCAATGACTCCCCTATTTAAAGTTTTGTTTGGAGCTGACCGCAAACTTTGAACTTGCCAAACACAAGCTGAACACAGTTACGCCAACCTTTAACTTATTGAGAAAATCTCCTAACTTCCTCACTTTGCATTGCAGGACCATCTGGGTACTCCATATCAAGTAACTTGCCACTTGGAACACTTCGACAAATCATACTGATGCTGTTTATTTCAGATTTTGATCTACTTTGGGTCACATGTTTTGCGCTTACGAAATTGCCAAATTTATGTTGCCCATTTTACATTTGCAAAATTTTGATTCCGCAGACTGGCTCATCGAAACGACAACCACTTGGTCTTTCCATGTTTTGGTATCTTCGGACTGCATTAAACCTTGTGCCAGAAGAGTACCAGTAGATTTTCTATAAAATCTAAGAGAAGGTGCGGACCAAGTACGGATTCCCGTGAAACTTCATAGATAGCCATAACCGATCCGGATAGTTAACCGCTAACTCGAACTGACGTGGCCCGCTATCGAACAAATCCCTCAAACCAATTAATGAACAGTCCTCGATTACCGTAATTGTGGAGCTTTGGCGGCAAGTTGTAAAACCGTCGGAGTATTTTATTTTATTTTACTGGATGCTTAATGGTAAAAAACGTTTTCTGGAAGGCGGTATCTAATGATGCATCCATACTGCCGACCCAACAAGATTGAAAGCGATATACAGCTATCCCTAGCTTTTTAGTTCGTGTCTCGTTTGCTCTACCAGCGAAGAAATCCATCCTATGACCGATCACCTTTTGGTATTATGTTAAACCTGTTGTACGTTGCCTCAAACAGTGAATGCAGTATTTCACGATAGAGGAGTTTCCACAACGACCAGCTGAGCCTCAGCATGATAAGTGAACCCAGTGGGAATCGTTGGTTCTTTCTAAATTATGCTGGGGATTCCCAGAAGAGCATAATCCTAAAACGTTACTTTGTTCGAAGGGAAGCAAACCCCAATGCTCTGATCAGATTTGTGATTGTGAAGAATGTCTGAGGATAAACGTTCCACTTTGAGTAAATCAGTGAAACCAGGTCAACCAATGTAGGGAACGCTTGTAGACCAAGCATGAAAGCTGAAACATCTGTATCTGGGCTTAGACTTCTGTATGTCACACAAAACTTACCTTACAATCCGAATAATTGGGCCGTATGAAAATAATGAACTGTTACATGCGAATGCGTTTGACAAAAAATGTGGTTCCTGCGGACCCCATCTGCAACTTTCACTTTGTCAACCAGAACATGAGAAAAAGATTTTACTAGAAAGTCTTGAGTAGCCTATATGCTGCGGTGGTCAAGCGATTGAGGTCAACAGCTTGTCGCCCCAGAGGACGTGTGTTCGAATCCCATGGTTACTGTCTGACTTTCCTGATTTTTCATATGTATTGCATGACAGTCCTTTGATTGATCGCTTCCCTCTTCCTGAAAGCAGCATCTTTGTATACTGAATAAAACGAAGAAAACAAAAAAACTTCTTTATCCTGCTATCCACCAGGGTCTGGTTTCAAAACCCGTAATAAACGAACGGCACATCCATCAGTTCAACTAAACTGATACTATCTACTTGTTCTGTTAACCGTAGGTACTTACTGTATGATGTGCATGATGTGTATTACCCGTGTGGTGTGTATACAAAGCGCTATCAAGGCCACTCTCTCGTCTCAACAAGTTTTCTATGCATAAAACGATCTCACGTGACAAGTGGTCAAGTTCGGATTATTTGAAACCGAGTCATAGTCCTGGAGGCTAATGCTGACATGGACGATATATGATACCCTCGACAGACTTGCAAATACCGCTTGTGCTCTATCATGTGTGGATGAAATAAAAACGGTTTGATCCACTGCCCGGTAGTCAAGTGAATAGTGTTCTTGCATGCCGCCTGTGAGGTCCCGGTTTCGATCCCAAGTTGGGTCACTGGATTAGCACTGCTAATGAGACCAAATCGGTTCGAAATAGCCATCCAGTGCATCCTCGCTTTTCAGTTAACAGTTTGTTTGTTCTGCACACGACGGGATTCACCTTACAATCAAATCCAACCATTCATTACTCTCAAGTGAGNTATTAAAGACTCAGGCAAAATTATGGTTACTTAATAAAAACGCAAATCATTCTAATTACGAAAGCAAATTTTTCGGTTGATCGAATTAAACGCTTTTATCGGGTTATGCAAAGAATAAAACTTTTGCATTTTACCGTTGAAAACACTTTTGCGGTCTGATTCCTATCAAATTCACTTGTATTTCCCTCTCATTTTCGCTGATGTTCGCTACCTGCAATGTCTCAACATTGTGCAAACCTCGTTCTCCCGCCTACTGCTACATCTGATCCGAGTGTTCCAAACGTCCTCGAAAAGGCCGGAACCAGAGTCACAATCTGATCACCCGATTGTTCAACTATCACTTCAATATATGCTTGTGACTGTAGACGGCGTTGTTCAATTGCATTATTGACATAGTAGATAAAATGATCGGTAATAAGTCTCACTGATTGCCGTCTTGCATAGGTGACCTCCACGGGTATCAAAGGAAACTTTCCACCAGTCAAAATCCTACTTTAAACCAGTACATATACACTAAAAACATCTCGAGGGGGGGGGCTATGAAAACCCGTCTCGGATTCGATTCGGATATCGTGACATCAATGTACCAATCTATCTGACTCGTCCAAACTAAATGCTTTTAACTCTAAAAATCACTCCATCTCTCTGTCGAGTGCATTCTTAGATTCGCGAGCTTTTTTCCAGTAACTGTTTTACCTATCTGACATTCGGATCTATGGAGTTGGCATTCATCAATTGAACCCGTTACCAGGTTCGAGGCAATCCCTATCGATCTTCATATTCTCCCCTCTCAGATATCCTTTCCTCACACCCAGATTACTTGCAGTTTCTCAAGAGTGATTCAACGAGCTTGACAAGAAGTTTGTGAACTTTCGTTTTGTCTTAATTTATTCTCATTTCTATACTCCCTCTACTCGTTGCAGAGTCTTCCTCGGTTAACACTTGCACATTTTCTTGACCTATGAAAAATAAGCTTCAAGCCTTATATAACGTCGCAGAATGAGCACTCTTTCAGACAGGGTACAGTGCTCAGTATGCATCAGATTCCAATCATGACCTTGACTACATCTGAGAATATCGGATACCACTTTTATTTCTTTATACAACAGCCGGTGCCCGATGAGTTAAAGGTGGTCTCATTAGAATTCGATACGACAAAGAAAATTCTTACTGCTATACACCGACTTCACAACAGTAGAATTATGCACTTAAAAGTGATGTCAATCCTCACATGTGGAAAAATGTGAAAGCTAAGTGAAGCGATGGTGGAGCTGAGTACTAAAATATGCGTGGCCTTAATAGTACTTAGCAGTATGTCCACAGTTGTCGATTCGATTTCTTTTATAGTCCTTACTGTGCAGTCCTAGATGCCCCCTCCCAGAAGGATTTGTGAGCGCAAGTAAAACACACGAGTAGAAAGCCGAACAATTACTGAATGCTAGAAGCTTCCTATTCCGGCTGCGCAATCACACCTTGAATAGCACAGTCAGATCATTTCAGGAACCAGTTGCAAGCAGATGTAAAGCGATATCTGATGTCCCATTTCTCGCTACATTTTGCTTTGTGCAATCACATTGATTCATCGAGCGAAAAAGTTCCTTCATTTATTCTTTCAGCCAATCATCGTTTTATTCAGTCTAGCCAATTACGTGTCATCGCAACTGCCAGTTAACTGGTGGTATCGAGGTGTGCGTAAAATTCAGGGGAAAGTGCAAGTTAGCTGTCATACCTGTTCGGCTTGGAGCGAAGTGTAAATTATGACGGATAGGGTGAGAATGTTGTCACAATGGAATGTAAAATGTAAAGTGGCTTGATTTATACCATTTGCAATTCAAGCTATCCGAATAGCAATTCAACATGTCTGGATATCATTTCAAGTTATCTGATCACCATTTCAAGCAGTCTCGTTGACCTCATCGGAGATGTCAGGCTCATGTATTTTTCAATCCTCCTAGCGATGTCTGGGTGACCATCTTGTAGCATAGACTTCTCAGCCTCCTTCATTTTGTTTTCCTCCGAACTGATCGTTTCGCAAATGGGGTGTACACTCTTTGTGGTAATGAGTCTACTGTTCAGGTAATGGCCGATCGTGCTGAAACAAACCTCGTGGTCGTATTCAGCCTTCAATTTCAGTTGCAGGGCTTCCGAAGATACCGCGTAGTCTTCGATGATCCACTCCACCAGTTGATCCACTTTAATCTCATAAAAACTACGTCTCCGAGCTCCTGCGTGAACTCCAGCTAAAGTAAATACCCAACGGTCAGCTGTACGCCAAGATACACCGAAAGTGATATCAACGCACTTCCAGTCCTCATCCCCGTCAAAAGCCGCCACAACTCGCCGACGGAAGCTGATAGTTCAGAGTATACTGTAATACAATGCGATGAATAAGAACATTGTATGGATTGATGTGAGTAAGGTTGTCACTAAGGGTAACCGATTCCGGAGTCATGGACGTGTTTGTGTGAGGGCAGAAAGTAGGTTGCACGTTTGATAGCAGTAGAAACCTTCTTGGTGTCAAATCAAAATGCAGGCTGGTAAATAATTCTCCAAAGTGCGGGGAGTACTCAATGATTTGCGAAACTCTTTCAGAATGGATACGGTGGTTGTTTTGGATGATTCACCTTTTCGTTTCCGCTTTGAGGCCGTATTTGACGAGCCATATTGTTGCATCTTGCCCCTTTTTCTCCAGTTCCAAACCCGATTGAATCTGTTTGGATTGTTATAAAGCATTGTGTGAAGCAAAGCCTGCGTCAGCAATATACGGTCATACTTGCAAGGCATCCATCCTGCACATTGTCTACGAGAGAATGGCAGATGCAATGCATGGAGGAATGTGCTTAAACTGACGAGATATCAGTAAACCCAGATATGTGTGCAAATATGCAGTCGTTATTTGCTCGAAAGTGCCAAATTATGAGAACATTCGAATAAAAGATGGCGACTTTTTCATAGGATTTTTTTGTTTTTCTTTCTATGACACCCGAAGTTGTTGACAGGTAATTTCAGTCAATCGGGTGGAAAGCGAAGTTGTGGCGATTTACACAGTCGCGCGTGAGCATACGACCTGTTGCTATCCTCTCAGCGGTTGTGTTACAAAATGACCGTCATCTTTCAGGATCCTAAAAGCAAAGGAGGGAATTACTCGTTGTATACATGCAGAAAAAATGGAGTTGGTTACATGGTGGGGGTAAACATTTATCCTGGGAGCATTGAAGAATTCATACTTCTTCTGGCATGGTATAGGGAAGGAACGAAAGCCCATTATTTGGTTAACGTCAAGACGAACGATTGGTTTTGCTACATGATGACCTTTGTATAGTTCATTTAGTTCAGGTGGCAATCCTTGACGGTCACCCAAAAACAGCCGCCTATTAGAACGCAAATGGACGCTTCTAATTTATTGTTCATAAAAATACAGACGGGTGGAATAGCATTTCTGAATAAACCAAAGTAGACGCGTCAAATCGTCACATTGTAACCTTTTTACAGAATAAATATATTGTAGTAGTCCGCTTGTACTCAAGTAAAGTAAAGTCAAATCAGTAGGAGCTTTATGCACCCGGATGGGTGAATTTTCAGCATTTACACCATATTTGTGGATTTAAATTTATAAAATGATTACAAAATGAAACTGAAAGCAGTAGATTGTGTTTGCGCAATTCTGTGGAAATTATCTCTTTGTCAATAAGTAGACGTGTTAGATATGGCAGAACAGAATTACAATAAGTAGAGGTACGAGCAAATAGAAGTGTAAATCTTGAGCGTGTGGATGATGTAAATACAGCTTTTGAAAATTCCTTGTGTAATGGGTGATATCCGACCAGTGGAGAATATCTGAGGATTTCTGATCAGCCATGTCCATCGAAACGTCGTGCCTTAAGTTGCTTTAATGAACAAAAAACTATCATGAACGCGAAGCAAGAAAACTTTGGCATCGCGGTTTGTTTAGCGCTGATCAGCATCATGCAGAATAGGGGTTCTGATACCTTAATATTAAGTCGGTTCTGGAACACATTCATAATTTCTGATTAGTAGTAATGGCTTCGGTAATCACTATTTGAAGAAGGACCATGTTAGTGCTCTCATCATAAAACTGAATCGATAAATTGAACTGTCCCTAAAATTCTCGCGCATCTTCAGGTATTCGGCTAGCATTGCTTAAAAATAATATTGATCACGTTATTTCAATCGCAGTTGGATTGCTAAAGATATCTCATTCCATTTGAGGTATATGGTCAAACTGATCATTTTGATTGTTCAGTTCTTGAAAAGTAAAATTTTTGTTGGCGCTTCCGTGGTGATAATAAACAGATGGAATATAATCCGCAAAAGTCGCACAAACTGAATGTGAATCTGGTAATCAATGATGCGCGTATCGATCGAGAATGGTAGATTGGTGTCCTATTGAGGTGTAGCTTATGGATTCTATTGCAGCATCATGCACATGCAACGGACGCAAGCAATAACTCAAGCGTTGATTGCACATGATCAATTGGTATCAGTGTAACATGGCCCGATATGGCTTTTTCAGGAGATCGGGAGGTGGGGGGGAACAAACCCAGAGCGAGAGAGACGCGCACGCGTGCTAGCAAGGTAAATAATCAAGATATGTCATAGGGCTTGAGGGTGTGTGTGTTATCAAGACACGTCTCACAATTGTCACCCGTGTGCTTCAACTGGAAGTTGGGAAGTCTGTGCTGTATGGTGATCATTCAGATATAGCTGGGAGGATTAAAAAACAGATGAGTCTAGTAGCTTTGATAAGGTCAACGAGACATCTTGTCATGATACTCGGGCATCTTAAACTGTTATTCGGACAACTCGAATTGCAAAAAGTATAATTGTGTTGTTCAAGCAGTCTTCGTTTTCTTTCGCGGTTTCACTTAATGTCCAATGACATTTTCAGGATAACCGTAAGCCAG
>UZAN01046472.1:0-18462 GCA_900618425.1 Echinostoma caproni
GGTCCAAGCCAACCGTAGCTGGAACAAAAGAATCATACTGAACAGTCTGGGGTAATACCCAGCTGAGAACGACAGTAGGTCGTTGATGAAGATGAGGAAGAGTAATGGGCCCCGTACAGACCCCTGGGGTGCGCCACTCTAAGGCAAAATAGTGTCGTGCAGTATCACATTATTTGTTGTTAGGTTATAAGTGGGAACAAACGCCTACCTCTTGTAAAACCGACATCCAATACTCATTAAGTACCTTTTTTAAATGCATCTAAAGTCAAGTCAGGTCAGGTCACAGGACTTGCGGCTGATGAAACTTACTGCAGATTACCACTGCCCACGGAAACCGTCTCCACAACGGAGTTACGTTGTTTGTGAAAAACGTTGCCCACAATTGGCAGCCTGAAGCGACTTCACTGTAAACGTACGTTGTCCCCGTGTGCCTGCATGCGGACCCCACGAGAATAGGTCATCAAACCCTTGACGATCTCAAATGTCTCCATGAGGTTTCGTCTCACCCGTCTCGTTTTTGGGGAAAACAGTTTCAAATCTCTACTCCCTACTACTCTTTAAATATCCAGAAGTTTGGTCCCACTATGACGTCAGCCAGCGGTTGTACAAGCGCGGGGTGAATTCTGTCGGGCCCCGCAGCTTTGAACCTACTTGGCCCGGTCAACTCCCGCTGCAAATTCTGAATTTCTACAGTGATTGAGGGTGTGGTGCAGTTCCCTTCGATTGATGGAAGGTTGTCTGTCGTCAAGCCAAAGCCAAAGCTAAGGGCCCCAATAAAAGGATGATTGGACCTTTGCAATTGGAAGGTAGAACGGTCATCGATGACCAAGGAAATGTAGACACCATCTGCACACACTTCAGTAGTGTGCACAGAGTAGATCGTGGCGATCCGGTACTATCGGATCTCGCCCCCCAGCAGAGGAAATAGAAGATACTTATGTGTCATTAGAAGCAATTCATCGAATATTACCTGATCTGAACGTAAGTCTCCAGGGCCCAGTGGAATTCACCCGGCGATCATCAAACCGATCGCGGATATAGTAGCTGGACCGCTACGGGAGTTAAACGAAGCCAGCCTAGATCAGGGCAAGCTACAGAGGGACTGGAAAATAGCTGCAGTTGTTGCCATTCACAAGGGAGGAGCACAATTCCAGATTAAGAATTACGGCCGATGAGCTCAAGGAGTATATTGTGCAAATGCCTAGAAAGGATAGTGAGAACGCACATTGCACATGATTTAATCCGAAACACGCTGCTTACTGATTAACAGTTCGGGTTTACCAAGAGTAGATTATGCTTATCTAATTCAATGTGTTTTTTAGATGAGGTAACCTCGAGGTTAGATGAAGGCAAAGCTGTGGAAGCCTATTATTTAGACTTTGACAAAGCTTTTGATTCCGTCAACCACAGGTGGCTGTTGGCTAAGCTCAAACACAAGGGGATAGGTGGGTAGGTACATAACTGGACCAGGGAATTCTTGACCGGTCGCAGGTTTTACGTGAGAATCGGGTACAAAGTATCAGCCAAAGACATATCCACTAGTGGAGTACCACAGGACTCAGTGCTTGGTCCCTTATTCGCCCTTAAATTTTATAGACCACTTGGCTGCCATCCCATGTTCGCCATGCTTAATCTTTGCAAATGATGTCAAGATAGTGGGATCAGCGGGTCAGCAATTGCAGGATGATCTGTGTAGAGCAACGGAATGGGCAACAGTATGGGACCTCCCACTGAATGCAGATAAAAGTAATTTATTTCTTGTGCTGCAGAACAATTGTCAATCCAACTAGGGATTTCACCGCAGGGATTGTAAGAATAAGCGGAGACTTAGGAATATCGGTGGCGACAGATTTCCGCTGGGAGAGCCAGTGTTTAATGGATGCGGCTAGGACGAGGGGAGAGACAGTAATATCGTGTAGGAAACACGACGTATTCCTCAGCTTATACAAAGTCATAGTCAGGTAGCACTTGGAGAGGCTCATCAGTGGCATTTACCGTAAAACTCATGGTATTCAGGGATTCAGTGGTAGGTAGAAGTGGACTTGCCAACAAGTGTTTACCGTTACCCGGGAGAGTAAAACTAGCATCATGTTGAAGGAGTTATGTAACAAGGAGTTTTAAACACCTACATATGATGGTCAGACATCACTCCTAAGAGGATCCTCGAGCGTTGCAAATAGCAGAGGAATCGATAAACTATGACGGAAAGCGATTAAGCATCGGATTAACGTGGAAAACCAAAGTAGAGACCACATCGATCAACTACGAGCTAGTGATTCGGAGGTTAGACTGTAGGTTATGTAGCTCGCGATCTGTGCAGCTATATTATTAGGGCTCCACCAGGTTTCGGTGATGGCAGCCACTGCACACCCTATCACTCTGGTGGCCAATTGCTCCCATTTTCCTTGGATTCTGCAAGTACTTTTGTACCAAATCTGTGGTTCACTTGATTGCAGTTCATGTTCCACTACGACTGGTATTTCAATTGTGCCCTCGGACGTAGGGTCCGAAGGATTGACTGTTTTCTTGACCCGGATGTTGCAGCCACAGTTAGTAAGGACGTTTCTGAACTGTTAGGGCTAAAGTGGCCCGGGAGTATAAGTGAATGTTTACACCGTGGCTGGAGAGCGACATATAGTTATTCAAAGGGTATCATTCGAAGAGTAAAACTGGCATCATGTTGGAGGATTTGTACAACAAGGACTTTGAGGACCTGCATACGATGGTCATACATCACTCCGAGAAAGATCCTCGAGCGTTACAAATAGCAGAGGAATCGGTAAACTATGACGGGAAACGATTTAGCATCGGATTAACGTGGAAAACCAAACCAGAGACCCTGCCTAACAACTACAAGCTAGTGTTTTGGAGGTTAGAATGTCTGAAACGCAGGTTTATGCGAGATCCAAATTTATTTAATAAGTACAATAGTTTATTGCACGATCACTTTCGAAAGGTCTGTTTCGACCGCGTACCAGACTATCAACTGGAAGTCGCATACAGACCTAGGTGGTAACTTCCACATCATCCGGTGGTAAACCCAAAGAAACCTGAAAAGGTTAGAATAGTCTTTGATTGTGCAGCTACCTATCAAGGAGTTTGTCTCACCCAACACTTATTGTCAGGACCAAATACCGTGGCTAACTTAGTTGGAGTACTGCTGCGCTTTCGCGTAGGTAAGGTAACTGTAACAGCGTACTTGCAAGAGATTTGTCTGCAGTTAAGGGTACCTGACTGTGACTTGGGGGCATTAGGGTTCCTATGCTGGCCTGATAAGGATCTCACTTAACAACCAAAGATACATAGAATTCAAGTGATGTAATATAGAGTTTAAGGCTTCAGCGATTGTTTGGAGTGGGGGAGTTGAGAGAGTTATTTCTAGGCAGATTTAGGTGTGAAATGCTGGAACTTATGACTTTATTTCTAGCCTTATGTAATTTAGATATTTTCCTGATGGGATTTAAAAGGGACAAAGCCTTGAGTTCCTGGCTTCTGCGTAGTTTGGCAGTTTTCAATTGGATCGTTTTTGAGATAACATGCAACTGCATCAGGAGAGAAAAATCATGAGAGGCTTGATATCGTCTAGAAATTTTATTGAATTTAGTGTTTACTTTCTCTAATTGTGGAGATAGGCGGTGGGTAGATACAACAGAAGTTAAGGAGTTGATGCAGCTGATATTCTTTTGATAAATGTCAGTCGCTTGTTCAGGGTCGGAAGAACGTAAGAAGTCGGGCCAGTCAAGGGAACGAATCAGGTTTGGGAGGCCTGACCAGTTAATTTGGTGGCGTGGGACATCCGTTTGCGGAGGAGTTGTCTGTGTCAACTCTAATTTGAACGCGCATTGAATCATTTTGTGATCACTGCCTGGAAAGTGGTCGTGTACAAGTGTGTCTGACACCGTGAGACGATTGGTAAAGATTAGGTCTAGAATGTGACTACCCCTAATGGGGGATTTTACAAGCTGCTTCCTATCACCAGAGTTAATACTGGATAAGAATGAGAGGAGGTTATCTGGGNTCAAGGGAACGAATCAGGTTTGGGAGGCCTGACCAGTTAATTTGGTGGCGTGGGACATCCGTTTGCGGAGGAGTTGTCTGTGTCAGCTCCAATTTGAACGCGCATTGAATCATTTTATGATCACTGCTTGGAAAGTGGTCGCGTACAAGTGTGTCTGACACCGTGAGACGATCAGGAAAGATTAAGTCTATAATGTGACTACCCCTAATCGGGGATTTTACAAGCTGCTTCCTATCACCAGAGTTAATACTGGATAAGAATGAGAGGAGGTTATCTGGGGTAGATAATGATGACCAACATATGTTTGGAGCATTAAAATCTCCTGCTATGAGTTTTTTGTCCAGGTACAAGATCCGATAGGTAACTAAGCGTTTCAAATATGTATAAGAAGTCGGGTGAAGCAGAAGATGAACGATGAATACATCCAAGGTGCGAGGTTTGATCATGGTATGTAATCTTTAACCAAAGGGATTCCTATACTTTATCAAGGATGGGGCCATTCGGAGTGGTTGTTTGTAGTGGATCTCTGAAATATACAAGGCATTCACTACCGCGGCGATAATAGTGGTCCTGTATTGTATTGTATTGTTGTGTGTATAACTTTTGCAAGCACTGGAACTCACATTTCAGTTAAAAAAAGCATACATGCTAACCGTCACAATGTACATAATCAACGGGGAGAAAATCTTTTACAGGCATGGGGACATTTCATAATCCAAGGTTATGACAAAGTTCACATCAAAGTGACCAACGCCTAAATAATCTAAATCAATCCGTTACCGATCGAAGCCCCGAACCCAATGAATGCGTCCTCAGAAGCAAGCTGTGTTGCAGCAGACGGAGAAACATGTACTTCGACGAATGTATGAACTCGCTGTACTCCTCCTTCCCTTAAATTTCTATCCACGAGTCTCCATCTCTCATTCTTTGTTTCACTAACCGTCGATCCGTTTTTCCTCCCATTAATTCCACACGTCTAATCCTGTCGATACAATGTTCGCTCTTTCTTTAATTTCCATTGCCATGCTTATCCAGTGAATTCCTCTATGCTCCATATCTACGTCTGTGACCTTGTCTGCTTTGTGTTCCGTTTAAATTGTGTTTTCTTTCCGCTCCTCCACCATCTCCCTTAAGTATATCTCCTAATATAGTAGTAGTAGTATACATTAAAACCTCAATTTCCCGATAAAAAGGCATGGTGTCAAAATAAACAAAATGATGATAAAAACAATACTACTGAAAATTATGAACTGATAAAACAATAACAATCTGATCAACAGTCGTCCCCATGGAAACGTTTTTATGAAGTTGTTCAGCTAAATAAATTCTACATGAGAATGTTTCCCGTGAAAGGCGTAATACAAAAATCCGAAATTTGCATGTGTTACCTTTGTATTTAATTACATTAATTTGTTTATATGTTCACTCTTTTCTGTGCACCCATGAAAGCACCAAAATATCGCTTTCTTTTCTTGTGGAGTTATTGGTATATTTCGGCCTGGAAATTCCCGTGGTGCTCGTACAAACTGCTTCCCTCGAACCCACAGCTCGGTGGTTCGTCCAGAATCGTGGAAATAGGTGAAACTGTTGTGAACAAATGTAAATATGGACGTTGAAGATCATCGGAAACTGTTTGGATTTTTGGGACGTATGACATAACGGAAGGGAAAGTAAGGCTACTAGAACCAGATAAGAAGGATACTGAAGGCAGATTCCGGCTCTGCTAGGGGAAGGAGGTGGGACCATTTGGACGAAGTTCAATACCGATATTGGTTTCACTTTTTGCCCTCAAACATCAATATAGATTTAGAAACCTGTTTGAAGCACATCAGTGAACGTTATAAAGTCGATTATTCTGTTTTTGCTTTTAATACATTTTTATATACACTTTCTAGTCCTCTTATGTCAAATTCCTATATAAGCGCGTTCATGGTGCTTACGAGTAGTCACTATATTATTGCGGTTTTTGGCTAGAGGGGGTTGACTGTCGTTCAGGACTACCTAATAATGTTAATGGTGTCGAAAATACAGAGTAAATTTTTAACAAGGATTATTCTGTATCATATATTCCATAATCGTTAAGATGTCGTGTTAAGATGCCATCTTATGGGAAAAACGGTACCATAAGCCATGAGGGATCTCATATCGATGTGTCCAGAAATGTTATTCTCTTCCTTTGAGAAGCCGTCCACGACTGGGTAATTTTGGATAGACAGCTCTTTCAGACCCAGTCCGTTGAATAATCAATACTATGATTCAATGTTTTGTAGGTGGACAGATGATACAAACCGCAGAAAAAAGTGACTTGAGCGTCTTTTTGGAATATTTCCAAATAATTAGTAGGAAAATTTCTTCGAGTCTTTCATATACCACTTGTTATGAAGGGTTATGTGTGCTTAGGAGCATTTGGATGAGGTCCAGTATAAATTTTGATCTGATTTTTCATATAAGGTATTTCAATGAACCACCAACGCTCATGAAACATGTGATACAAATATATACTTTTTTAAAATTGTACCCTTTCTTTTTAATACCATTTTCATTTTTATTGTTGTTTTATTTTATCACTTTATCATACCTTTGAATCCCGAGTTTGTGGATTTTTTCTTTTATACTGCTTACAATTGCAGCACATTGTTAGGGGACATAAACGGTCAAGACAAACCGTTTTCTTATTATTAATACTAACAAAAATAACATTATTATTCCTAACAGTGGTCAATCGGTGTCCATGAGTGCTTGGAAAATGTCTAGGTAACTGGAATATTCAACAACACCTATTTTGAAGCTAAACCAAAGAACGACGAGCGATGAACAATGCATAATCAGGGTGCTGCAGCAACGGTTCGATTTCCGAGCTAAAACTATTTGTACACATTCCCAGAGGGATAGGTTGTTCACAGTATCTCTTTTACTATCCCTTAGGGAACACAAAAGGATTTTCTCCCGTGGCCACCAGCACGTTTCGCATGTTGCCTTCGACTTACCACATGATGCTTTTCCCATCCCTATCTATCTTTTGAAGGGGTAATGCAAGTGATATTTTTTCCTTCTTCACCAAATTCCATCTTGATAACTAAGCATTGTGGTTTTTCAACGGACACTCAAGCGTACAAATACATCTTTGAGTTTTTCATCAGTTCCGATGCGTCTTGACATTCCTTCTCGTAGATACTCATGAACACGTTCGATTAAATCCCTATTTTTTCACACAGATACCTCGCAGTTACTCAACTTGGTCGTTTTGCATCTCGTGTATCTTGTACCTTATTGACTCTGTCTCGTCACTGGTAATTTGTCACGCTTTTGTTTTACCGAATTTTGGCGCGCTTTGCATCCGTACACTTCCATCTTGGTCGTTTACCGCACCGTATAATGCCAACGTCTTTTACGGTCGAAACGCAATGTTTTGTTTTAGTCTCTAATTTGTGCCTTTCCGTTACTTTCACACGGGCTACTGGTATCGCGTCGCCGCATCAAACAGTCGTTGAACCACATGCTGAGTGTCATTAGCCGTTTGGTTGTTTCAAGTCAACCAACTCAGGTACGCATGTGAACGAAGCCGACAGTCGCAACATACCTATTCAGTTGCCAAGACTAGCCATCTGACAGCGATTTATTCATATTTTACAAAGTAATTATAGAATTGATTCTCCTGGGTTGAAAAATAAGACGTAAAAAGCGACACAGTGACGTTGCAGTAGTTCTTTAACTGACAGTTTCATAATGGCAGTTTTCTCTTTCTTCTCTCTTGTCATTTTATTTAACCCAAGTTCCCTGACAGATCCGTGTACGCTGTACGCTGTATTGGCAGGGCTGTGTAATTGGAGACTGTCAGAACATGGTTACATGACCATCGCATATTTATCAGAAACAATAAGGTTCAGACTTCCAGTAACAACTTAACCCATTGATCATACCTATTTACTACAGAACTAGACCAAGATTATTCTAATCCTTTTAAGATAGGAAACCTTTCTCCTCAATCGGTTACAATCAAGTGCACCATCGAGGTTTAGCACATATCGCCATAATTTAGTGATAGTGATCTTTCAGGAGAATTTTTCTATTTAGAACTAGGACACTTGAAGAGTTAAGATTTTACTGTTATCTTGCCCTTAATTAAATCGAATATACCGTATCGGCACAATTCCCCACGTTGAGCTCTGCATCGCTCGCTTTCTCTACTTTCATCAAATCAACTTTTAGAGTTCCACCGCCGTTGCAAAACTATCAACTTTAGTTAGGTGAAATTCACTTCCAAAGTGTAAGAATATACGTTTTGTACTATTCAGAACCTTGGTTTTATGGGAACGAACTAAGAGAGGGAACGTTAGAGAATATTAGTGGAAGGTTCTAACAGATATCAGTAACCCCAAATCTACCAAAATCTCTTTCAGAAAAACGAAGGCAGATAATAAGAGGGGTTACAGCGATAAAGATTGGAGAAAATCCGTGCCAGACCAACCCATTACAAAAATGATACCAATGTCAATCATCTGTGTTTATTCTGAACTTCACTTTAATCATGAGATTATGCAACATTCAGTGTTAGTTTGTGTGCATGTGTAACAATTGCTTTACAATGACTAGGACTGAAAAGTGCAGTGATTCTCCCCCATAAATTGAAACAAAAAGGATGAATTGTCACGTGTATGTGTGTGCGCCCGTGTGCGTGATCGTAGTCGACAATAATTAACCGGGTTTATCGGCTATTGGGACTCATGATATAACCCATGAACACTGGAATACGTTCATTGTAGACAACCGCCAGCAGGAATGGTCGATTGACACAGAATTCCACCATTGGCAAACCCAGTGGAGATGTGGGTGGAACAGCTCCCGATTGAATTAATTCATTGCCATCCTCATTCACCTGTAAACGAGAATGAAGAAGCATACATAGACTGTAACGGTAACCTTGGTAAAAGAAAACATAGCATTCGTTCGCTCATAGTTTTCGACCGCGACGTATATGACTATCTGTGTGACTCAACCATTAGGTGTTTACCATCACAGGGAGAGAACGAAAAGTCAAAATCCAGGGTCAGGGTCGAGTTGGTGAACAACAAATAGTTCATTTAGGAAAGCTGAGGAAAACCTGATTGCAAACCAACCAAGAAGAGGTGCCTAATCCGCATCCACGCTTTCCTGGTTCTGGCAGTGGCTACCTGCTTGATTGGGTACCTTGGACTACTTAGCCCGTCCATAGGGTAACTGGTCTAATGAACCAGACAGGAGCCCCCAGGGGATTATAGTTATGAACCCCCCCCCCCCCCAAGAAAAGTGATCTTTCGCCTGATCAAACATGCACAATGTTCCACCTACGAGTGACAGAGTCCAGCTTCAAATAAGTCGGAAAACTGAAATACAGTTAGAATAAAATATTGAAACCCACGTTTTAGTTATCAACAGGCGAAAATCACATGTGGTCAGTTCCTGCATGCATGAAGACGACACATGTTTTCGCTATCCGAAGCTGCCTATTCGTGATGAGCACTGTGCTTACAACGGTAGTTTTGAAAATAAGAGTTAAGTTTCACTTTCATTCAGGTGGTTGGTAGCTTGTTGGACCTCAATAACTCATAAATTTGTGACGAAAAAACTTTTTATGCAGAAAGACCTCCAACTACATTGAGTAGAAGCAATGCCAGTGCAAGTATTTAAATCTTTTAAACGTTATCAACAGAGCACACCTATCTACCAATATCAAAGAATATTGAACAATTGAGGGTTTTATAGGTGGACCAAATTCAGTCAACTTGTGGCAATTTAATGATTTATTAGTTCCGGTATGCTTTAAGGTGCTTTCCTATCTTTGTTTCTCTTTTTTCAGTGGTCGATATTGAAATCAAAGACTCAAATAGACCCCGAAGTGCCCATCTTTAATTCTCCAGATGGAACTCACCTCCAGCACAACTTTGTGAAATATATCCGACATACAAGCGGATGGATGACGGCAAATACCGGACATTTCATTCCCCTGTTTCTGGAACACAGATGACGCTCCAATGGAGCACAACAAACGTTTGATATTCATCGAGGGTTCATCACCGACTTTGAAGCGTGGCAAGTTGAGGCGAACAAAAGCCAATTTGTTCTGTGTGCTAATCAGGTCGATCAAATGGTTTCCGGTGGCCAGATAGGACATGACGCCACGCAACCCAGACACCTCATTCGGTACGACGATTAGGTATTGCCAACTGAAATTCCGATGAAGAATAGGTGCACACATGTAAGATGAAGTACAAAGGTGAAACATATGTTAGCCGATTAAAATACAAACAACGAGCTACACTAGTAGTTGGTTTTCAATACACTACCAGGATTTACACTAAGATTAGTCTGGTGATGAGCTAAGGGAGTCGTGATGAATGACAAACAGATAGAAAAAAATTTATTGGCGTTTCCGTTCATTCACAGTCACTACCGTTTGGAAAAATGCTATCCTTACTAATCCGCTATTAACTATTCTGATAAAGGATCATAGGTCGACTGCTTAAAATGCGCGCTCCTACATTCGTGATACTGAATTGGGGCATACAGTCAAAACCACATATCTCTAGCCACTACTAAAAAAGCAAGTGCGACTTAAACGGGAAAATAATATCAAACGTAGCAGGTTCATTTGGGGTTCAGCATCTGAACCCGCAAGGAAGACCTGCTCTGGTGTGAGGATTTCAGTTGGGGTTATATCATCTGTGTGCGACGTATTCTTCGCGGTGACATGGGTCCAGAGTTGATGGAGTATTTCCCTCTGCGCGAGCAGACCAGGACTCGTGGACATGGACTTACGCTGTTGAAGCTTTCGTCCGTAGGATTACCTCTTCGGTTCCGGCTATCGCGAAGGGTAACCAATCTTTGGAACTCCCTTCCAGCTGACGTGGTGGAAGAGGTCAATGATAAGATGTTCAAGAGGAAGCTCGACAGCGTCCTGCGAACAATGTGGTATGCAGATCTATCATGAACGAGATCTTCGAGTCTGTGGTGATGAGGCTCATACGGGAAATTACCCTCTGCCTCTAATTGAAGAACATTGAACATTGAACATTAACTAGCTGCATATTTTATCTCCTTTCAAAGCTGTTGGGCGAAGAAAACTCAAAGGAACACATCCGAACTTGAACTGATCATTAAGGTCACTCCCAACGTCAGCTGGTTGGCAACGTAAAACTGAGTCCATATTATGTCCGAGTGTGTGGGGTCTGAAGGATATGCACTCGTGTTCATTAAGACATAACCCATATCACTAAGTGCAAATAATGGTGAGTTAAAACTGGGAACAAAATGAGTAATGCTTGTTTTCATGGTTATTGTGTTAGCAGTGTAACCAACACTTTTCTCTTCTGGAGGAGAGAGCACTTTCAAGTAATACAATGATATGTTTAACTGATGGTTCGTACTCCAGTTACGTAAGATTACTGCCACAAGAAATGCATTGGTAAAGCACGATGGAATAGCAAACGGTTCGACCATACTGGATCAACCGGGTAGTGCGACTTGTATATTGTCGTTTTACTTCCTTTTTATGAGTACGTAATGATTCATCTTTCAGGAGTGAGAAGCGCCCAATCAAAAGGCCGCTATACAACACAGAATGCAGAAAGCCAGTTGGCTGGATTCGAACACACGTCCTTCAGGGAGATAATTCCCTTACCTATGCTGCTCGGTCATCATCGTCCTGGTGACTATTCAAACTTCTTGGTTCACGTGATTCCAGACTGCATTTCTATGTATTGTCTTTTATCAATAGGCTTCACACAATAAACTCGTGCCCAACACCCACACACGCACACACCGATAATTCGAAAAAATTTTAACGCTGTCGAAAAACATTGATGCAGCAACACAACAATCGCTTACTCCGGATTCCCCAGTGGTATCTTGATCATTCTGGCTTTAGCTTCCGGCAATTCATGGATCTGATATAACCCTTCAGTGGACATCATCTTCACAACCATAGCGGGTCCGTTCTCTCGATAAAATGGTGCTGTAGTTGTGCATTGTTTCGGAAAATGATCTCTCCAAATCCCTAGTTAGATAGAATTGATTGATCCAGAGTTAAGAAGGGAATCAAACAGAAACAAACCTTTGACGTAAAGAGCATCCACCATTGTGAATATTGTATCCTCCGTGATACTGGAGAGTGGAAGCAAATCCTGAATATTATACTGGGTCATTTTTCCCACCCAGTCGTTTATGTGTCGACGTTTTGTGTCATTATCCTTCATATTTGACAACTAAACCATTTATTAAAATGACTCACTACTACGATTGAAACTCACATCTTCCCATTTTGCTGTGTAATACTTGAATACGTCTTTCACATATCTGGTTCCAACATCCGCACGGTTGAGTACAAACAGGCGATGGGCGGCATGCACGTGTAAATAACCGGAGGGTTGCAGTCCGCGATTGAGCAGCGCACCGGTGGCCGCATGCACTTCGTACTCGTTCCGATATTCCGGCAGTTTCAGCGCTTTGAGAAGATCATTTTTCGTCTTTCCGCTGCATCCCAAACTGGTCATGGCCATCGTTAGATACAAACTGAGTGGGGAAAGGAAAGTGTTTTTCAGCATCACTGTGAATTGGGTTAGGGTGGTAAAGATCGAAACAAAAGCCTACCAGGTTGCTGTTCGAGCATTTTGGCAAAAAGCGTTTGCACAAAAGTCGAATAAGACTCGTAGACGGTACTACATTTCAGATTCACCTGTGTTTTCGGATCCATGTTGACTTGAAGATGTGTGAAGTGACACTGAGTTTCCTCAAACGTTGTTGCAGTTAAAAGTGACGTGTGTTAGCCATCCCTCTGTCTAGCTGCCTTTCATCGTGACAGCTGATTGGTTCCGTGCGTCAGGCTGTCAAGAATACTTTTGATTGGCGATGCATCTCAACAATGTACTCAATTCATGACAAGAGTTATAAGAATGACAACCAGCAAATTACGTTGATATGATTAAACAAATGGGCAAGTAGATTTATCGATTTGCGCTGAAAGGATATGTCATTTGAATCTGAACATCTGTGATGGTGATAATGCATTCTCTCCTGTCTTACCAGGTAGGTTCGTTCAAATGCCTTTTCGAGGAGCATCAGTTCTTTCAACAATAAAAGCAGACAGATTGTTGTCAGGAAATCACTGCCTGATAGACTCCAGCATGGTTATCCCATGAAATTAGGAACGGTAAAAGAATTCGGAAAAAAAACCAAGGAGTGGTTGACCAGACACTAATGGTTTAAATGAAGGAGAAACAGTGGATTAGTGCTCGTATATGGAATTTACTGCTGAGCACAGACAGAATAAACAGAACCATGTGAGAGAGGGCTTTCAGTACATTTATTTGAGCGTGAATTAGTCACGTCGTATGCTCCCCGGATGTCAAAGAGTACGGCAAGTTCATATCTTCTCAGTCCCAGTTTGCTAATAGCTCGGGGAATTATTGTGTGAATTGATGGGTCGAAAGATTAAACCGAGTATACCATCAAGTCTCAAAAGTATCTCACTCCCAGGGAGGTCGAAAAGTGCTAGGTTCAACAACAGCTTTATTGAACAAGACTTGGCATTAGTGTATGATCACAAATTCGGATATTCTTACCTGACAGGAGAAAAAAATTGGGTTTAGGATACAATTGAGAATGGATGGAAAAATCTAGTGGGAGGCTTTGTAACTGAGTCGTCATTAGCCATAACTTGTGAAGAGCAATTTTCCTAAATTTTTGTATTTCGCATTTTATCAGAATTCGGTTTTGGAAGATTCATACTGCGAGCAGACAAAATGTCTCAAATCCCCAAGTCCTCAGGTTGTTCACAAGCAGGAACACTCCAGAGATTGCTCGTTTTCTACAAAAATGATTTGGGTCTTGAGCAATGTTTAAAAGTGACTATTTTTCCAGAGCTTGACGTTTGACATGTCTGAGTGTGAAAGGTTATGGCTACTAATAAGCAGACAAACTTTTCGATTTGATCATTAAGAAAATCAGTGGTAAGCAATGAAATCGAGGATTTCAACAGTAGACCTCCAACAGCACCATTCGCACCAGTACGGGAAACTCGTTAAACGAAGGTTTAACGTAAAAGATATGAAAATTGTGACAAGTGGACTTAGTCGTGCACGTTGTGATGCAATTTGCGATTATATTTTTCAGGTTCAGCTCGGTATTCAATCAACCTCTTAGTATGATGCACAATGGAAGTGGTGAGCTCTATGCTCATGGAAATCACATTAGTCTGTGACCTACTCCCAGAGACTTGGGGTAGTGAACTGCTTACTAACCCAAAACAACAGGCATGGTATTCACCTGGATGGCAGCATCAATGCCTACCACCAAACTCGGGCGGTAGGAGGTTTTAAATAATGGAAAATAAAGTTCAAAGATCTTCGGTGAAAGCAGACAAAATGGTTTGGCTATCGTCACCCAAAGAATGTAAATATTGCAATATTTCTCATTGCATTTTTGTCATTTCCCATACGTGTTTCGTGGGAACACTGTTAGACTTTGGAATAATTTACACTTTCTATTTGTTGGTAGCGAAAGGACAGCAGTTAAAGCCGGAGCGCGGGAGCGACGGTTTATTGGAGGGTGCGATCTATGCAGTAGTTACACTGGCTCAGCATTATTCAAACTTTAAAAAAATAAATTCGCAAAGACAATCAATCAAAGCGAAATAAGAAGCCAAGCATCAAAGCTCATCTGATAATGATTGTTACATGGGCCATGAACGGTGACCTATTCACACAGCACTTCCATTTGCCTTGCTGGCTTTATGACTCCCTTGAGGTATTCATCGAGAGGTGGAGGTAAAGTGGTTAAGGTGACCGAATTATCTTCCGAGAGGTCGCGAGTTTGAACCCTTTCCGCCACTGCCTGACCCTACTCATGTCCTTACACCCCATAACGGGCATCTGATTATCCAATTCTTTCTTCCTGAAAAACTGTTTGTGCAACTATGTATTCAATAAAAAAGAAATCGATAAAAGGAAGAAATAACCAGAACCTAAAATTTGGATCCAAATCCCACAAGTTTCTTTCAGTATGCAGCTGTAACCCTCCAGTGTACCTTGTGAGGCATGTACCTCCGCTTTGTAGAACCTGCCAATTTTCGTCCCGCAAGATTATATCTAATTGTTCTAATTCCGTTCTTCTTTACCCTAGAATGTTTATTGCTTCATCAATCAATCGTTCTAGTCAAAAACAGCTGAGTTTCGAAGAAATCCAGAACTCGTTACATTTGGTCTGAGCCCAACGATACTCTGAACAAATTATTTATTTTCTTATATTGTTAATTGTCTGCTGCATTGTATTTTATTTGTAACTTTCTTGTGGTTATGTGATTTTTGAATACTTACTCATCCATTAGGGTGCATAAAACCATTACCTGACTTCGCTTGGCTCGACAACTTAGCTGATTGTCTTCAGAGCTGGGACACAACGGAATAGTTTGACACAAGCAGTCCCCTGTCATGACTGGGACTAAATACATCTACATGATTGTTCTATTTATCATATATAGAATCACATACACACATGCGTGTCCTACTTACTAACTGGGAGTGGATTCAGATCAACGACCGATTGCCAATTCAATTGGTACACAAAAACCTTTTCCCTCCAGCTTAAATTTACGGCCATGGTGAAGCAAATCAATGTGTCGTGGGCTATTAAACAGCTGTTTGGATTTCAGCATTCTCATACTCGTGGCAAACTACTGCTTCATGCCATTGTGAACAACAGCAAAAAAGGTGAGATTCGCTTTTCTTCTCCTGAGCTACCGGGAGTGAAGGTTTCTCACAATTTTCCATAGGCTCACAGCAAACAGTCAATTCCAGATGACCACCTAACTGACCATGTTTCCTAAAACAAGTCATGAACAGCAAAAGTATCATGACTGGAACGTTCCTATAGTTTTGAGGAACGCTACTTTGAGATAATGTCCGATGAAATTTCCTTCTTCAGCCTTGTTGAATTTTTACGTACTACGTAATTTAGAATGTTACTGGGTTACGTTACATCAGAAATGAAGTTAATTAGCAGATACATTGACTGTGCCTATAATTTTAACGCAGACCACAAATCCGCCAACGTTGTCAATCCGTATAGAGCAAACAACACCTGATCCCAAATATTTGCAACTTCATTACTTTAGCATTTGTTTGGGAAACGCAATCTATCATCCTAATACAAATCTCAGTTGTCATTTGTGGCTGTGCCGCGTTAGCTATTCACCCCAAGAACTTTAGACGTTATTCTTGTTTTGCCACGTGCTGATTTGGGTCACCAGAAGGCTGTGAATCCAGATTTTCTCGAGGATATCTCCTAACAGGATTTGAAAACTATCGACATAACTGTAATTGAGAACAAGTATGCGAATCAGCTAGAGTGCCACCCTGCTACAGTTAGACACGGAAAGCTTTGAATTATATAAAACGCTTTTCAAGTCTCAGTTTCTATGGGATTTTGTGCGGGCCACTAAGGCCCGAGTCACAAATTCAAAGTCCAATAAACGCCCCAATATGCGAGCACCCTTTCCACATCTGAGTGACAAAGAATACTCTATTGAAGGTGCCAAGTCGATTTAGATGAGTCAGAAGCTGTCCGAGCCACCAGTAGAACCTCTCGAGAGTTAGAAACCTATGGTGCCAGTGATACGGAGTTTCTTACCCTTGCTCCTGGGGACCACAATACACGCTCTTGTATCTTGGCCTGAACGCCATCGGGTAGGACTGCTGCAGAGGTTACAGTTGTTTTCATCAGTTCAGTCTCTCCCCCTCCCCGCTTCTAGTTGAAACAACCTGATTGTGTCGCCCCCATTGAATTCATTATCTTCGGGACGGTATGTACTTTACTCTTGTGGTCATGTGAAATTATTCTAAGGTTGAAAGAGTTGTATTCTGCAATTGGAACAATGTCACAGTCGGATCCTCTTCAAGCCGAGAAATGAAATCATTGTCCTTCAATGAGCATTTCCGAATTAGGTCACGATTCAGTGTCTTTATACCTTTTTCCTCAAAGCTCCGCCAACATTATGCAAAGCGCAAACTTACTCCGTCCCAGTTGATGGGCTTCATGTCCCCAGCGGTCACCATCGTAATACACCTTTCAAACGGAACTACGCACTGTTTTTGAGCAACGCATGTGAGGATCATGTCGTAGCATGCACAGTCACAAAATGCGTCCGGTTGTTTGTCCGTTATATTAAGCTAAATTGTCGTAATACCAAATGCTATTTTAAGGTTGTGCAAGACTATCAGTCCAATGTGTAATCGGTGGCTAATGACAGTGTGGGTTCATATGAAGTAACTGGGGGCATGTCGTACCCGCAGAGCAACGTGTACTGTACGTGATTCAGAATATCCATCTCCAATCTCATTGAATTCTACTGCTAAAGCTAGTCAGAAGTTTTGGAACTGTTGCATGACTGTCGCACTTTCTTTGGATTCGTTAATTAGGTAGCCTCTACACCCGAGTTTGCGATTGGCGCAGATCCACGAAAGGTCTAGGGTACTCAACGTGGTCACATGATGAGACCACATTTGGCTTACTTGAGTCTTAGTGCACCGTAGAAGAGAAGCCGAATCAATCTCACTCATACTATTAGCAGATTGTGTATCGTGTCAGTCATAGTGAGGTGAGGTGTGGAGGGACGAGGGAAAATAAACAGCCAGGTACATATGCGTGTGGTGCAACGCCAATTCATCCAAAATGCATCCTGTATAGAAAAGAATTGTCCGACCAGCACTTGGGGAGCGCATACCACTCTTGTCACGTTAAGTCAAGAAGCGGTTTCAATTCTCCCCATAGAGGATGAACATTCAGCTACTACACAATCACTCTTCTTTGGAAATTACATGGTAACAAAACGTATGATGATACGTTACATATACAAAAAGCCAATTTAGCAAAGATTTTGTCTGAGTCCCATTGACAAGATCAACGTAACTAAGAAACCGTACCAGGTACGGCATTATAGAAGACTCGTATGCAGTGGTGCGTGCTGCTCTATGTTTATACATGGAACGAGTGCTAGACGTGGAGATACATTGACTAAGGTGCGAGTACAGTGGGTGAGATGAGCCAAGTAGTATTCTAGTAGAAAGTTTCTGGCATGCCCTGAAGTGCTGTGAAATAATAAACCGCANGCACAATATACTCAAGGGATATGCCGCTGTATCGACATACGTGTTTGATGGATGTGTGTGTGTGAGTTTGAAGTCTTTGATTAAAAGACCCGGAAAAATAACAGGGGATGCAGAAAGCAAGTGGGGAAGAATACAGGATAAAACAAAACGCTTTAATAAGTGAGTTGGGGTAGATAACATCCTCAAACGAATAATGTAAAAAGTGAGTTTTCTGACTTTGTGAAATGTCTCGATGACATGAGACCAAGAAAGATTGCGGGAAATGGTGACTCCAAGATATTTGACGGAGCATGCTCGGGAAACTTC
>UZAN01046473.1:0-13845 GCA_900618425.1 Echinostoma caproni
GTGTGCGGACATTGAATGCGGCTAACAGAGAAGGAGATTTTAGTTTCAAAAATCTATTAGCTTGTGGTTAGTTGAACGCTAAGTGATATTGCATGGGTGGTGCAAACAGGAAGCATCTCGTACCATTTGGGAGTAAGAGGGAGAACTAGATAGATGGGAAAAAGGATTTTCCAAACGACTACCTAAAACTTTAGAGCACGGCATACTTCGCGGTAGCTCTAATTGTGATTTTAGAGAAATTCTCGTTCTTCCCATTATAATTCCTCTATTTAAGTCCAAGCAATTCATTTTCATTAAACATTCTTGACTAGGCAGTTCTGAGTGCGCTTGTGCTTTCCTTTACTTAGTTACCGGGCTGTTTCCTTGTATTCCACTTTTGGGGTTTGAGATGACTTCAGCCTAGCTGTCTTGACCACTCCTCTCTCTCTCAGCGACTCACGTCGACCACAGACCTTTGTAGGAGTATCTTTACACTTGCCAAATGTGATAAATTAAAAGTGCTGCCAACCAAATAAGTCTACCATAGCCCAAATACCAGGCAACTTTTTTCCAACTGAAGATAGGGGAGCTTTATGGAAGTATCGACAAAGAAACTTCGGAATATGATACAGACTAAATTTTGCCAGTACTAATCAAACAAAGTTCTTCAGTGATGTACCTTTACCTCTTTCTCAGTTAAATTTTATCTGTAGAATAATGAGATGATGAAAATGATTTCATTTAGTGTCAGGTCCTATTTTGCATCCGTCACGATGTTTTCTGTGAAAATGTTTCGTATTCTGTTATAAAGAGGTCTCTTCCTGTGGGAGAATTCACCAAGTCTTCAGACTTCAGGGTGATCGTCTTAGACCCCTCTGATCAGTGAAGCAGTGCCCTCACCGAATCATGAATGATAACCAAACTGACCTGTATCCCGTAGGTGAACTTGAAATGCGTCCGGTAGTGTGCAGCTTCTGCGATCGCAAACGGTTACCAGATTTACAAACATTGCTTGGCGGCAGCTTGGAAATTATTAGCCGTGTTTCTCTTACTGCCATAAACACTCTAATCACAAAAATTGTTTGATATTCATATAACTTCGAATGAGAACTTTGTCATAACAATGCCAGTCACCCGCTCAGTTCCAATTTATCTACTTATCGTTTCCATACCGCAAACAAATAGCTCCGCATATAAACATTTATTGTAATTCAATCGTGCCCTATTTGGTTCGCATTCTAGCTGATAAGAAGGTTCTGCACAGACCAATTGTAAATGCTGTGTTGTTCATGTATTATCATTGTTATATTTGACTTTTTCATCATTTTTTATTTCAGTGTAAATGTGAACACAGCTTTGGACTGAAATGTAGACACAGTTGCTTATAATACCATACAATAAAATACAATAACATGCATGACGCGAGAATATCTACTATATATGCAGTGCATGGACTAAATGAACTGAGAGGTTGTAATTTCCAACTCAAGGTAATCAATTTTTTAAGAATCGGCTATGGCACATCCTGCACGGAGATTGAACTTTTTCATACGGGCCTCAAAGAAAATTTCAGCGCGACCGACTGGAAGAAATATTTGCCTGTACGAGCATGAAGGAAGTCTGTTGGGATTTTATGTGAGAATTTGCCAGGTCTCTTAATGTTGAGATATTGTAAAATAAATAAAATGCTCACAGGAAATGCGATAGTAGAAAAGCCAAGCGTTTAAGAGAGATGTGGAAATTACGTTGAAGTTGAATAAAAGCCTATCTGTGGTTGATCACTTGTCAGGTACAAATCCGGTCTGATGAGATGTATGCAAATACAAAGAACATACAGATAATTCAATTTCCCCCCAATGGATTATTGTCATATCTGACTAAATTGCACGTATCTGATAATCGTTCCTGCAATCGATTAGGACAGGAAGTTCTAAATATGTTCAATAATCTGAATATAGTATTCTTACTTCCAAATGGTCAACTTGCTGACGTGATCAAGTCGACTAACTCGTTTTCTATGGCACCCAACATGTGTTCCACCTATTCTCGTCGTGATGTAACACGCATATCTAATGGTGTTTCTTTATTCCTTTTTGTTCCTAGTCAAAACAATCACGTTTAAGATCTCTAATCCATGTTTGAAATGGTGGACCGCAAATAGCAGCAAATGGCATACAAGATTATCGAAAGTTGGGACAAAATATGCTAAGCTGCCAATTACGGAACGGTATGTCATATCATGTCTTATTTGTGCCAAGATTCTGCTGTAACCGCTGTAAGGAAATGCGTTGATTGACTTGTGCTGACGAGTTACTCACCCTCTGCTTCTCCCCTCCTCGTCGAATTTCTAAAGCCCCTTACTGTGACATTCAGTAAAACAATTAGTCGCGGGATGAATCGCATAGCTAAGCTGATTGTGAGAAAAACGAGACACTGGGGTGAAGGGAGAAATGCATCATACAGTCCACATTAAGAAGAAAAACATACGCATAGGAATATCTGCGAACCAAGTGGTTCTCTAATGATAGAACTGATAATGTGCAGCATAGATTAGCGTCTTGGGTCAATTTGTGTTTGTCAATAACTACCAGACAGAAATACGGCTTTTAGGGGTGAACGGAGATCAGAACTAATTGTCACATATTATTTTAACAACTCTTTATCATCATATAGTTACAGGCCCCTAGTCCGTTTAAATACATCGTTGTGACAAACACGAACTTTAGCCATTCGGTAATGATAGTCATTCTGATTGGATACTTTTTATTGGTGACAATAAAAGTGTGTAAAAGTCGCGCAAATTTTGTCTCCAGAATAACTCAGTGAACTATGATTTCTCGTTCTGATAATAAAAATAAATTTTGATTCGTAAATTTTCACACAAATTTGACCATTGCAACCGATATGCCTTTTTAACAAATGAACGTCCCATTCGGGTTGATCATTAGAATTAACTCAGATCGATAATAACAACAACAACAACAACAACAACAGGAAGCAGCAACGATTTTGATTGGGTTGAACACTATTTTCGTGAGCTAACGCAGCGAAAATTGGAAGAGGGATAGTTACAATACTTATAAATGTCACAAATAAGAACGTACGCCACCATGACGAAACTAAGAGTTGCACGATTCTATGAGAGGAATGGAGGATTTGATGTGATTAGATGATAAGTTTGTCGTGTAAATGAGGTGCGTGCTGAAAACCTAGGAAGAATTGGACAACTGTTTTGACCTGATTGGTTCTCATCAACAATGCGAACCCACCGACCCAAATGGGGATCGAACCATGGACCTCGCGGTAGAACGTAAGTATAATAACCATTCGGTCACCGGGCAGCTGATCAGACCGTTTCTCATGTGGAATATATACGATATGGAACAACCCAGCTTTGTGAGCTTGTGCGGACAACGAACCTCGCCGAGTGGGTATTATGCTTGCGTTCTACCTGTGAGGTCCCGGGATCGATCCTCAGTTGGGTCGATGGATTCGCACTACTGATAAGACCCAACTAGGTCGAAAAAGCTCTCCAGTTGTACCATTCATTAGGGGTTCGCGCGTGTGCCAACTGAAAGAATGGTGGAAGATTTTCGAGAATAGAAAAGGGAAAATTTCAGTGAATTTTATCATACATATATATGGCATATATTTTCGTCACAAATATCTAGTGTGCAACACTGGGTAAAGTTGTTTGGACAGCGGTTTTAGAACTAGTCCATTCGTTAATTAGTACTATGATTCTACATTTTGTAGGTGGGTTGGATGCTACTACCTGCGACAAACGTGACTTAAGTGTATTCAGGGATTATTTTACAGCCAATTTATATATATCTAACAATATACTGTGTATTCAACCCGGATTTCGGACACCAAAGTGCCACATCTCATGACACATGTCTTGTGTGTGTGTGTGTGTGTGTGACTGCATGCACGCCTTCGTGTGGGTTGCAGACGGATTTTCTCACGTTTGCGCGTCAATGAACATGCATATCCAAACCTTGCAATGAGTGTCCGGCATGTATAGACCTTGACAAGTACCGTCAGCATCATCTAAATCTGTCTCGATCGTTCATTTCCGGCTATCTCATCCGCACGCACTTCTACGCGCACACGAGCGTACATACACACATACGTGCACACCCGCACATCGGAAATGATTCACAACAATTCACTATCGCTGTCGTCCTCACAAGCTCTGTGTGTGTGTGTGTGTGTGTGTGTGTGCATGTGTGGCAGTCGACACCAGCCTCGCACGGGATTCGAACGCTATTTCGAGGTCCTCCTTTCGCTCGGTCTTCCCAATCGGTGTGACTGTAAGAAGAAGTGTATGACAGTCGTGAGAGTGGAGACCAAACACACCCGCCCCTCTGTTTCTCTCACCTACTCCATCTGGGAAAATCGATAAGGATGATGATGGTGGTGTCGAGATCAAACAAAATTGTCGGTTTGAGTGTGGCACTTCGCCGGTGTCTCTTTTAATGCTAACAGGAGAATGTGCCTTTAAAAGGGAGGAGAGATTTGAGGATATCCGTTAGTCGCAGTATGTTGCTCACAGAATATGAACCATTTGTTTCGATGAGACATCCTTTGTGATATGATGGCCTTGCCGTTGGTTGTGGTTCATCCATTATGAAACAATTTTATATAAAAATTAGATTTAATAGAACTTTGGGTCAGTCACTGATGACCTGCTGTAGGTTTTCATGTTCAGATAATGTGAAATTTTTGTTCCTGGACTATGATTATGAGTTGTAGAATCACCATTTCAGATTTGCTCAAGCTGGATGGTTCCATTATCGAGAAATCGCGGAAAACACCGAGGTGTTAACAGCATTTTGTCCACGATGTCTAATTCCGTTCCGGATGTACGGTTAAAATAGGTATTTTGATAGTTCTGTATTCGAAGGGCGGAAACTGTATTGCCGTTTCTGTGGTGGTAAAAGGGCAATGAAATCTTACAGCAGCAGACTTATGCGAATCTGGATAATAATGAAGCGTATTTATATTGAGCTTAATCCATTTGTGTCAGTGGCACATGACACGATGTGATTGTTCTGAAGGAGGGACACATAGATACAGACGCGTACAAGTATGTGAAAGACAACTGACCGTCTTATGCCATGGAATTTGGGGCATGTGTGACTGAGGCAGATTACAACGCCGTCCTGCACTCCCATGCGCACCTCAAAAAAGAGGTTGTTAAATTTGTACTTAATACTGATCCACCCATCGCGATCGGTTTTGAATAGTACATGGGTTTTACTACTCTGATGAGGTTAAGGGAACAGTCTGAAAGAAAGGTGAGACGATTTAAAATGATGCAGACACATCTTGATTCGAGACCGGCACAGGTTGATTTGCACAAGGTACAGTTACCTAATACTTACTTCTTTGGCCTCTAGTGTCAGTATTCACTTTTAGATCAAACCCTTTATTTACAGCATAAACTTTCACTTGCTCATCATTTACTGACACGAATAGTGGTGGTCCATGTCATAATGACGAGACTGTACTCCGGTTCAACCCGGATATCATACAGATTATACTTGTCAATGCAGCAGCATTTTTTATCAGTATGCTAAGATCCTGCTCACCAGTGGTTGTCAGCTTTCGATCCACACTCAATCGCTTTCATACGGAGCGAAGAACTCGAGTTCATCCTCATGAGATTGTCATCTCCATGACGGTCGGTTGTTGATTTTTCCATCTACTGAATTTTTGAGCTCTTTCTGTGCTTGCTTTGTGAGAAATGTGCTTTCTAAAGAGTTTCGATCCCGATACTGCAAACTTACATTTTGATCCTAAATAGTTCCACAGTTTTTCCTCAAAGAGAACAATCAAAGAGTGACCTTAATTCGCCTTGACTCGATTTCAACAACACTGCAGTGTCAAACTGTGCCTATATTTTGTCTGAACTGATCAACAATTCTCATACATCAGATCTGATCGAACCGAACTCGACTGTAGTGGAACACGACAATAAAGTGTCAGATCATGGATGACTGAGTCTCCATGCACACACACACACATACACGAATCCATTTCACGGATTGAAAACTTTGCTGAGATTGTTTGGTCATTCGGCGACTTGTTGTTGTTGTCGTAGTCCTTGTTGTTTGATGTTGTCTCATACTTCACACACTTTTGAGACCGATACGTTCCCACAGTACAGTCAAACAAGGCCGTTCGTCAAAAGATCTGATGCCCAGTCCCACGTGTGCGGTGATATATGTCTCTGATTGTGCGTGTTTGTGTCGAGTACAAGAGAGATCCACTGACTTGTAAACTTGTGAAGCGAAGACGACTAGTACAATGACGCCACTCGGTAACCATCACATCGTGTCAGTCCTGAACACCTGTACTGTGGAAGAAGGCATTGAAGAAATGTATAAACTTTAAAAGCTCCAACCATATGAGGACTATGCTCAACTAGAAAAACTCACATGAAGTGAGTCATGCAGATTCTGAAGTAAGGCGATTGGGCACGATGTAAAGGATAAGATTGTCATCAGCACAATTTGTACAAAAAGCAATTCCGCACAGTTAGACCAGATCGTGCAGTAAGGCTGGATGATTATACTCTCATATTGTTTTTGGAACCCTAACCCTTCAATAACCTTGAATTTGGAGCAAAAACTTCAAAGTTAATTGTTGAATCAGATTTACGACCAGTAACCTTCCTATGTGGCGTTATTTTCTCTCAACTCTTTTCGTTTTTCATCGGACACCACTGTGCGACGAACAGCAAAACGGAAAAACCTCATCAGCAAAGGTATCTACGATCACTCAGCGCAGAATAGGAGGCTTCGAAAGCCAAATAAGAGTGTAGTGACACCCTCCCTCGCCCCGCTCCCGCCATAAGTTAAACGATCTCAGGACCAAGATTCTATACGGTCACTTCACACAAAGTGAAGTCATCCAAGATGTTGGAACGGCCTAAACTATAGGCCAGTGTCATTACAGTTCAAAATGTCCCATGTGTCATCATTCTTGCACAACCCTTCCATTAGTGCATAAATTGCTGACTTTCGTTTTATCACGAATGGTCTGGAATATCTTCATTTATGACGCTTACCAGCGCCATTTCTGCGTTGCAGAAGTTACAATGGTTATGCATTACGTGGACATGACAATCTTTTAATGTATAATGAGCAGTATATGAATGATTGAACAAAATGTCCCAGAAACATGCCACCGGTTTTGTGGTCAGGTCTGCGTATGCGGTAATCTTTTCATGTATAAAATGGATGTTTTTCAACACTAAACGTGCATTTGTACCAACCACCATCATAGTTATGGAAAACTATCACAAAGTACTGAGCGTGTACAGTAACACGGTATACGCGGACTGCACATTTCCCCAACAGCGTCAGATGATTCCCCGGAACATCCGTGAAAGAAATGGATAGCCCGAAATGTTCGCACATATTTACTGAAAGTGCAGCATCCAACACTTGCCACAGTAGGAGGGTTTGCGAACTGTCTTTGACTCAGGATCAAGTGACGATTTCTGTAGATGTGTAGGTTCAAAACCCAATGGCTTGGTGTGTGCCTGATCGAGGTTCGGATGCTAGCGTTGAGATGCTTACAATGAGATGCCTGGATTAATCCAGCAAAGATGATTTGTACTATTTGAAATTAAAAATACGGTCTGATCAGCTGCTTGGTGGCCTAACCGTTAGCATGCTTGCATTCCACCGTGAGGTCCCTGTTTCGATCCCCAATTAGGTCTATGATTTCGCATTGCTGATGAATCCTAACCAGGTCAAAACAATTACCCAATGCTTCTTAGCTTTTCAGTTCACGCTTTTTTACGCTGTAAACGACGAAGTTCAACATGATGTATTTATTCTTCGGTGGTTTTGTCGGCGAAGTCCACTGGGACCAAGGCAATGGGTTCACTTGGAGGGAGCCGTCGTTCTTTGGGAGTGCACTCTGAAGTATGAGCGCCGTAATTAATATTTGATCAGAATTCAGCTATTTAATTTAGGTGATTGCAATACACACCCTGTAAAATTGGATCCTTACGAATGAGACTGTGTTTAGACGAAGCGGGGATGAACACTGAATGGAGAGCGGACGAAAGTATAGCATGATCAGTTAGGCATGAAGTTTAACCTTTCGGGCTAGGGGTGGTAAACTTGTCAACGAAAGACTGAGTAAACAGCACGAAGCACAATTGAGCCAATGATAAAGTATAAGCTGATCATGTTTTCTGGGACCCTGAACTGAATAATCAAATTCCTACCTGAGCTTGACTCTCAATTTGGCCGAAAATGTTTTTAACTTCGCGGCCCACCCTTCGACAAACACACACGTGTCCACTACACAAATACGCTCAACGCATTCATGTCATGTGATCATCAGATAAGCACGGTGAATAGCCACGTGTCGAGTGTGGCGCGACAAACAGCGTTTTCTGCCGACCTCAGTCGCATGCAAACCATGAAGCGGTTCGTCAATGTGGGAATAATTGCCGTTCGGATAATCTGTAGATGAACCGAATTTGTGCAGCCACATGTTCACGGAGAGAAACTGGGAAAATGGTTATTAGGTTATCTACATGCTGTTTGCCTCAAGTTCCCTAATTGTCCGATTCGACCACTGGAAGTTCCAGAGAAGTTGAAAATTACGTATCGCGCAAAACTTCATTTAGGCTCCCATTGTCCAAGTGGCTTGCAACTGCTTTTTACTGCTCCGAAAACTGAGACCGGTATATGGTATTTTAAAGAAATTTCAAAACAAACAACGCTCATCAAGGCGGATTTCGAACCTACAATTCTTGCCAATGCAACTGAGTAGACCAGGAACAGGAGTCGCACGCATTGCTGCTATAAACTTTATTTCACAGCCAGTTATTAAAACAAACATTCAAGTTAACACATTTTTTCGTTAAATGTTGGAACACTTTTGTATGTGGTGACTAATGTGCGAAAGATGTATTTCTGGTTTAAGTGAAAACAGTGGACGTAATTTTTTCTGGTGGCAATAACCGGGAAACAAATATCAGAGGAATTAGATTGTTGTATGAAGTTAATATGTGCACAACTGCAGTCAACCTAAATGTAAATGTCTTTTTACTTCTTTTTTATTTATTGAATATACAAACGTAGTCAGCTTTCAGGAAGAAGGCCGCGGTCATGTAAAGGCTGCTTAGGAAACTACAGAACTGAGCAAGACAGGCGTCGATGGAGCGGTTCGAACCCAGGGCCCCAGGTCACAATTCGGTGACCTAACCACTCGGACACCACTTGGCATTATTACAACAATAATGTACACTTTTCGTTTCTCGTTATCCTTACAAGTAGACAGAAATCAATTTCATTGATCTCCGGCTCATCGCGAGAGTTATATTCTAGAATCCCCCTCCCCTCCCGGCGACAAGTACAAATCCGTGAAATTCGATTCTTTGCTTCTGTTAATTTGCATATTTACGTAAGTCTGTGGTTGCCCATTTAGATAAAAGAACGGAATGAAGATCGGAATGTTGAGAGTAAACTCAAGTGGAAGAGAGAGAATTTATATAGACTGATGTTGCAAGAATACTGCGTAGATCTGTGTGCCACTGTTTTCTTCCCCCAGCCGTATCGCTCAGTGTCTCCAACCACCGGTGACCATGATCTCTGAATCCACAGCCAGGGAGAATAACGGGACCTATTTGATCCAGTGTCATGGTTAGGATTTTCATATCCTTATGCCAAGTCTTAGTTTGACCACGCTTGATCTTTTTCCAACTGCTATCTGTCTCGGCAAACATCGCTCGTCGTGGCAAACTATCTGTTGACATGCGTACCACATGTCCAAACCAACGTAATCTATGAAGGTCGACTAATTGCTCCAGTGGACGAATGCGACTACCTAAAACTCTACAATCTATTTGTATTCTGTTACCCTAATGGCTAATTCTCTGCACCTTAGAGCAACACTGGCCGAACTGCTGCAGCATATACTTGACCCTTCACAGACAACCGGATATTGCGACAGCCATACAGATGCCTCAAATTAGCAAATGTCAACTGAGCCTTTTGTATGCGCGCCGACACTTCATCTGTGACGCGTCCGCCAGGTGAAATATAGCTATCCAGATAGCAAAACTAGTCCACTTCCCCTACTACTTCCTCAGTCATTGTGCGGTTGGGGGCTAGACTAAATCAATCTTGTAGCAAAATTTTACACTTTGAAGAGAAAAACTCATATTAAACTACATTAGCACTCAAGGTATCCGATAACATCTGCATCTTCACTCAGCAGTACAATGTTGTCTGTATACTCCAGATCGGACAGTATACAACCTGAGAGCAAACCAATGCCGTTACCCTAGCACGAGGATAGGGCTGTTTCAAGAATCACATCTAGGATAAAGTCAAATAGAAACGGAGAGACAGGGCAAACCTGAAAAACACTAATTTCCTTGATTAATTTGGGTCAAATAAGTGTTGCGATTTCGGACTCGGTTTCGGCTGTTAGTATAAAAGAATTGAAATTAATTTCTCGGATACATCCTTCATAGAGAGGCAGCGTCAGAGTTTAGAGCGGTTGATTAAATAGAAAGCCGCTTTCAGATCGTAGAAGATAAAAATGGTGAGTCTACGAAAGGCACTTTTGCATTTTAGAATTTGACAAAGAGTGAAGATGTGGTCGATACAACCTCGGCCAGGTATAAAACCAGCCTGGGTCTCACGGGTGCACCGTTCACGTGCGGCAAATAATTGACGGAATATAATACCAGCGAGAAGTTTGGAGAGGTGGTGGTGAAGCAGTGGTTTATTCGCTATCACAGGCGTGCTTTGTACCCTATGGTTCGAGGTTCGAGCCCTGCCACCGCCACCCAACTTTGGTGGTAGGCAGCTTTTCTGTCGTCCGGTTAAATACCTACCGGGGCCTTATGTGGTTCATCACTCCACGTCCTGGAGCTTAGGTTACCGGTTACCATCACTGAACAGCAGGTCCTAGTGACAAAGGATTTACCCCGTCTGCTGTTCATCGTACGAAAGTGTGTAATAAAAAAGATGATGTTGATTATACTAATTCCTCTATGGTTTTCACAAGAAGACCTGTCACTCTTCGTGTAAATCGGTATGATCACCGATTCACACCATTTACTTGGAACCTGTTCTCTTTTCCATATTGAGCCCAGGAGTTCCATTACCTCCAAAATCAAGGCTGCACCTCCACCCTTAAAAACCTAGGGTACAGCCCGTCGGGGCCGGAAACATATATTTTGTGATAATTTATTTCTATGTTAACCTCCATTTCAGATGCAGGACTGATGTGCGTATACTTCTCCCACCGTCAGGAGGAGGCCCCAGGTAACACGCTCCTACGTCCATCTAGCGGGGGCTTTTTGACCGGTAAACGGCCCCTCTCCGTGATTTTTTGCTGGAGTGACCTCTCCAGGGGCGGAAGTGGATAGTCGAAGGAAGCCAGAAGGTGGCGAAACAGCTTGCCTTGTTAGATGGATCTTAGTCTGGTCTCTACTCATTGGCCTTCCAGGCATGATTGGATCTGTGGCTATGAGGAGCCGTCCTGTATAGCTCGCACGGTCATGGATGCACGTAAGCCATCACACCACACCAAGGTGCAGTCTCCTCATGATGGTATCGATTGCTTTGCTTTCACTAGTTCCGTTTCCATTCAACTTCTTACCATGTAAATTCACCAATGCTGTCCAGATGATTGTTAAATATAGATGTACTATCCAAACCATCCAAAGATTTAATATGTCGTCACCGGCCCTGGGTTCGAGATTCAACAATGTTATCCAGCACTTTGGTGAGAATCCGCTATCGCTATCACTCACCCAAGAGTCAGACTGTCAACTCTCATAAGGAAACAGTAAGTAGTTATGAACATAAGGTTCACCCTTTCTATTGTCGCCTGTTGTAAATCCACTTTGAGTAGTTCGATCACAAAGCACAACATGCACCCCGTTTCAGTGAGATCACATTTCTGTCGACCGTGGTTGATTCCCTTCCGATAATCCCATCTTCGTTAATTACTTCACTATCACATCACGAATTAGGGTAATCAAAAACTGGTCTGATTCCACAGAATGGCTTGTCACACCTGTATCGGACCAACCAAGTGCCTCAAAGCACGAACATACTAAGTGCATGAACAATTCATTTGTTGATCGGATGGCCTCTCTACTGGAATTGTCTATAAGTTCGACGGAACTACTGGAATGCTGAACTTTATCTCGGCGAACCGGAACACCAGACAGAACAACCAAAGCAGTAATTCCTTTCCACCGATGGTGTGAAAAGATGAACAAAAAAATCAATTATCTTATCTCACACTGTTTATATCAAGACTTTTACTCTGGCCTGATGAATGAGCGATGCTTTAAGAATTACTTTTCGGGTTTTCCGGTTTGTTCCGCTCCAGTATGATACAGTAAAGATTACAGTACACACAAGATGGAAAGACTACCATACACTGAATACACTCAGTTGTGTTTCCAGATTCAATAAATTAAGTGTAAAAATTGCAATCATCATAAAAGTGATTTTTCTAAACTTACAAATATGACATCTTTGATCTTCCGAACCTTGGGTACAACTTAATTACAGTGCTATGCACGGATAATTTTTCACTAAATCTGGGTGTGCCAAGAATGATGGCGCACCTGGTCCTACACACGCACACACACACACACACTCATACACACACAAATGGATGTGTCAACAATGTCTACTTTTCATTTGAAACCCAATTCTACCAAAGTCTGTGAAATGGAGCCGTTTTGTTCCTGGTCCCCAGTTCCGGACACACTCAAGGCTATTCGTGTAGATCACTTTGTGTTGTGATCCTCATATGGTGGCCCATTACGTCGGCACCCGGATATACGATGGAGGTGTGTGTGTGTGTGGACACATGGGTCGTTTACAAATGCGCGGAGACGCACCTGGCCGATTGCGAGACCTAAACTTGGCTGGGGGACAGATATATGAAGCATTGTTTTACTGTTTTTCATTCCTTAACCTCTTAGAGTCCCTAAAGGACTAATTTTCTCCCTTCCACCTTCTCCCCCACCCCGTGCCCAACCACCCACCGACTCGGTTTGCCGCTCATTAGTTCACTTACACTAAGTACCCACGCGTATCAGTGTTTTTTGCTGTTGTTGTTGTGCGTCCGTGTGCGGCACATTTGATTTCGCGCATGTGCAAACGCCACTTCGTACGGTGCATTCGTTCTGAGGCCTACCACGAAGAGTATAGTTACAAACATGCAGCATAATCAATGGGCGAATGTGTTGTCGAACTATATAAGTGGCTACCAGTAAGCTTATATTCCGAAAACAGCGTATGATTTATGCCATCCATACCCCTTCCACGCAATGTGTGCGTCTGTGTGCGCGCGCTCCCACACGTACGGATGTACGTGCGCTCGAGAACCGGGGTATCTGGTGTAGGTTAACACGATAGTCCAACACAGCTGTTCCAGCCTGTCAAGACGTAAGTGAGCCACCAACCGAATAGCTGGAATCGACCGCCTACGATGATATGGTAGTGATATGAGAGACGGAAAATCTCATCGTGTATCACCATTAATAACACCAATTAATCTGTGCATTGCGGTGGTTCTTTGAAACAGAGCTAACATTCATTTGCACATACCGCTGTTGCATGAATCCGGGGGGTGAACAGCCAAGCGAGAGGAGACCAAACGATGCTCAGAACCTCAGCGGATACGCTTGGATTTGCGAAACAACGGAACTGTTGGCTGATCCGTATGGTGCACTATACCTTTTTCATGTCAAGTTGTCCCAGTATCATATCATGCTGTCCGGGAATCATTTCAAACTGTCCCCGGATTATTTCAAGTTGTCCTGCGAGTATTTCAAGCGGTCCTGCGATTATT
>UZAN01046475.1:3018-26362 GCA_900618425.1 Echinostoma caproni
TAGTCCAAGGTTTATCAAAAACGTGACATCAAACCTATTGAACTCACCATACACGATGCAAAGGGAGGGGTCCACGTAATTTGTTGAAGCGGGGGAGAAAATATCTATGAACTCGTTAAAATGATCAGTGAAACAAAAATGAGAAATGTAAATGTTACCAAAAATAATGTTTCGGTAGTTACTGAGGTGTTTAGGTTTGCATTTGTACAGTGAATTAGTGATAAAAATGGTAGAATACATAAAGACTCGTTTGCCTGATTTGCACCAACTGTCATTTATGTATGTGATAACACCACCGCCTCGTTTGTGAACCGAAACGGGTCGGTCAACTTGTTAGATGGAGAAATTGTCAATTTTGACCATGTTATCACCAATTTCGTTGTGGAGCCAGGTTTCCTGAAGCATTATGACTACAATCTTCAAATATTCACGTCTCCTTGTCAGATCTATTACTTCTGCCATGTTGCCAAGCAGGGAGCGCACATTTCCACTGATGACTGCTGGAATGCAGATGTCTGAAAGTGATCGTTTGCGTAGGACGACCTGCCATCCAGCTCTGTTTTTTGGGAAATGTTTTGAGATTTCCGTAAATTCTCCTCTCCCTGTTACGAATCGGTTTTCCAAAAGAAGGTAAAATCCGGTGGCCAGAATTTTGAAGTTGCTTTACGAAAACGGCAGAGTATTTCACAGAATTTAAGATGACCATAATCACACAACGTTTCTAAGGCAACGAAGGACGTGTATCAAGGAGATAAATCCAGTGAAGAGTGATTGCATTGTTCCGAGTCCGACGATGTAACGGACCGCGCAGTCAATTTCGAAGGCCCCGCTTATCAATCCTCCCTTATCATCGAAGCAATTTTGCGATATTCAGACTGTTGTGTCCAGGAGAACAATAACAAGGCACTCAGTATTTACTTCCATTTGAAATCTTGAAGAACGATGGATATTTACTTACTTTCATAGGTCAAAAGAGATTCATTGGAAGCCTATATCAGTATATCACCATTCACCGCATGCTGAATTACCCGTTGGCCACCAGTGAGATAAACCCATTACCAAGTGGACGGGGGACGCGATTTTAATTTGTTGGTAAAATTAATACATGCTATGCCTTGTTCGATAACGGCTTCATACCACGTGGCCCCATCTGCAATTTGAATTGAGCCATCATTTTCCAAGAGGAAACATGAGATAGAAGCGGCTAATCAGCCCCAACTATGCCCCAGATTGGTTTTGTGTAACTGTTCTCTGCTGCGCTTAAATACAACCATCGTCTTGTTTTGATACAAGCGACTTTCTCCCTCTTGGTTTATGTTTTGATTGAGAAATTTTGTTGAATATGTTACAATTTGGGCTTTTGTTCACATCAAAGCACTTCCACAAGACAACAACGGAGTCATCGGATTTATGTGTCTGTCAAATAAGTTGCCTCTTGGCTTCAGTTGTGTGCCCAAACCTTTTTATTGTGTCATCCGGTTTTAATATGTTGACACTAAAAGATGTTCATTCAACCAGCCGCATATCTCAAGGTCAACTTTCGAAGATTCACCTGTGTTTCTTGGTATATATTTTCAGTTGTTCCAGTATTAGGGATAATGAGTGAGTAGTTGGTAGCCAGATTTTTTTTCACTTTATTAAAGCTGGAATATTTCCAGTAATTTGCTTATTACCGTCCACTGAATGAAAAGAGATAAGAAATTTAGAATACGGGTGCTCAACTTAATAAACAATCTCATGAAACAGAAATGATTTGGTAAAAAAAATAAATTTCCATGACACTTTTAATAAAATATTTTTCCAAATCTGGGCTATAACTTTCGAACTACTACAAATTTTATCACCACACTCAATTCCGAGCGAATTCAACGGTGATAGAAGAGAACTTAAAACATAGAACTGGGAGATAAAATCAGGAATAAATACGTTTTACCCATAGCCATCAATATACAAGTATGATATTGAAGACTGAGATGTATTTCAAAAATGAGTGATGATGCACGAGTTCGATCAACACATGTAAATGGTTGTTGGATGAAGATTTTATCATCTCCATATGTGATAAAATGTTTACTTTTACAGTTAAAGTTACTTCCAAGGAGTCAATATATACACAAAAATTATCAAGCATACAAATAATGCATACAATATTTTGTAGAAAACTTTCGAAATTGTCCACTCTCCGCATGGAAACCCGCCGCACTCAAATATTTTGTCTGATATAAAACTTGCGTTTCAGCCACAAGTGCGCCCTGATTTCACCATTATCGGAGATAACTACCAGAGATTTAACATGTGAATTATTACCTATAACTTGTTCTGAAATCAATAGAATATAGCATTTGTCTTTATTTTAACTTAAGTCAGTTCGAGAAAACCATGGCAAATGAAAATAAATCATTTCACAAAAAATGTCATTGCCATAATTCATTTCTTTACGAAAGGGATGAGAAAAGATTAAATCTCTAGGAATGGTTTCTGAACCCAGTTGTTAGAGCGTTCATCATATGTGGATGTGGCTCACATCATCATACGTGCTAGAACCCCGCAAAGGTGAGTTAACTCTTTAGAAGTCACACACAATTAGACTTTCAAATCTTACGTGACACAGTAATACGAGCAACCGTCAGCCCACGGGGAATCCCATTACATTTATTGCACATTTGCATGTGATAACCAACTTAATCGATGTTAACAGGTTGTGGGTGAATTGTGTGAGTGAGAAAACATCACTTTATTGTGCCATAACCAAGTGATAATTTTCATAAGCTATTGGCAGAGATTGACAATTTGGCGCTGAGAGACCACCAGATTACTTGGAAAGCGTTAATTCTCTTTGTCCAAATAAACATATATGAAACATGGTTATGTGCTCCTGATGGCTTACGTAAATGGACAAATTGAATTTCATGTCTTCCTGACAGTAAAACATTCCCTTTAAAGGTTCTGCCATATTAGGCACAAAAATGTAATCAAATACGTACAACAACCTTAGCCAAAACTGTAGATTTCACTTGCTACAGGTAGTGAGCAAAATCGTGCAACACACTAATTCTCATTGCATTTGTTCTTCTCAACGTCTGGTGTTTTGAACCTCTTTACGAGATTGAATATGATATTTCTCAAATCAGACGTAATATATTTGTTCTAACATTCTCATATATTTTTACCTCTATTAATTCAATACCAGTAGAACGTGCGACTTTTCGATTTCAATGGTTGCTGATTCATCAGTTGTAAACTCAGAAAAAACTTGATTAAAATTTGTGAATGCTATAGTGTTAATAACACAGCTATGTCGGTCGAGAATTATATTCGCCGATGTTTCGGTTACCGTGGGTAACCTTTCTCAAGGCAGGTTTTACAATAAAACGACCTGCCACGGTAACCGAAACGTCAACGAATATAATTCTCGGCCGACATAGCTGTGTTAATAACACTATAACATTCACAATAAAACAACACATGGGGCATCGATTTTTCGATGCACTCCTACCATCATTTTTTCCCGATGTGTTAATGATTGAAATTTACTCACTAAAATGACTCAGTTGTATGATACATGTATTGTACTTCAATTTGGTCATTGTGCTATTTGTTGTTATTCATTTTGAACACTGGAGGCAGTCGCGTTTGAGTATAGTCCACTAAGGTGACTGTCAAAGAGCATTTGCCAGTTTCTTCAAATGTATGAAGCAACTTGGCCACCGACTACGATGGTCAATGTAGCTAACTACTTACTAATTCTAACATAGGTAAACTTTTGCAATCACATTAAAATTCCAAGTGCTGAGTGTTGATTGAATGAGTTTGACATTGGAGTTCATTTATCCAGAAACTTCAATAATGAACATTCATGCTGCTTTGCATCAAATCCTGAGCTGTGACTTTCAGACTGCTACAAATTTTATCGGACGATGAATTTCTGGATAAATAAACTTCATCCGTATATACAGATATACACGTATGGTATTGGAAACTGAAATGCATTTCCAAAATGAGAATCATGTTGTAACAGTTTCATAAATATCTCAGTGAAACATGGGACGCATTTACTCAGTCATCTTTAACAAGCTAGAAAAGTGTGATACTAAAAAAGAAAAAAGATCACTTTTTGACCGTTTTCAACGGAGTATTGCCCGTGAATACACTTTCTGCTCAATTTGAGAGAACGATATCAAACATCTAGAATTCCTGTTTCAGTGTTACTAAATGGATGAACGGTGATTGGATACTGTAGAATGCAAACTAATCCAAACATCACCAAATCAATAGTTTTCAAAAATTTGGCTAACTCATTCACAAAACTTTTTCATTCGTGATCAGAAAAGACTAGTAAAAAAAGACACTCAATAAATCCAAGTATCAAACTGGCCGGAGAGCTTTCAGCTGTTGTGTTCTTATTTTATAAAAATTTCAGCCGTAGACTTAATAGATCAGCGTGGATGTATTATTAAAAACGTATACATTACTATTTGATAGCAAAATGCACCAAATGATTTAGTATTAAAAATTAAAAGCGAAACGCAACCTAATAACTTCTTTGATAATCACATCCACAGTGAGATCCAACTTGACAGAAACAAACTGCCCTTTTGACGAGGAGCATATCATAACATACCTTTATTGCAAACCCAAAGTGAATAAGCAGACCATAATCGCTTCCGGACCTAACACCTCCGGTTTTCCAACAGCACTAATTATATGTATCCAATTAATCTAATTTGCAATAAGAATTGAAATATCAGCATCGCACACGAGTTGTTTGACTAATGAGTTGTCCAACCCACCATGTCATTCTGTTTCCATTTCGGAATATCCAATTGAGGATCCAAAAATTTGATAATTCAAGACGATATTTTATTATTGGTTGGTTGGTGATTTTTTCACTATAATCACAGATCAAGTGTTCATTATAATTGAGGGTTTGTATTCTGTATGTATTTTTAACATAAATTCTAGTGGCCTTCAAAATTCATTCTAGTAAATTCACGGGTAACAAATATTTGAAGCGGATATTTAATTACTCCATGCATAAAACAAACAAAATTAACTTATATTTGCTTTCCATGAAAACAAGTCTTTGATAATTTTTTTCTGCGTCGAGCTACAAGGAAATCTCACACCAATAAACACACAAAAGAAAAGCACTTTTGAGTGATGCGACAACATTGAGATACATCAAAACATCGTTTCAAAACTACCGGTAGTTTGTCAGGTATATAGCAGGTTTGAAATGTTGGTTGAACTCCGTAATATTACTGATTATTTTCAACCTAAAAATAAGGAAAAGAACATCACAATTTCAATTCATTGAAGAAGCTACATCATATTGCTGATTAGTGACAGTTATGGCAGGCGGTAGTTGAAGGCCAGATAGAATTCAGACAAGTAATAGATTTCCTTTGTCCCAAACCTATGAAACCAATGGTTACTAGCCAGTCGATTCTCTCGGGTTCGTTTGCAGTTTCACTTCACGTGCAACTTGTGAGATTATCCTAGGAGGACACTGAGAATTACGTCACACCACTGACGACTTTCAGTTCATTAGTTGCGAAACAAAATTGCGACAGATAACTACACTCGCACTGCTTGTAAGAACCGTTTCGTGGTATTCCCATTTTTACCAACGGAACACAACCAGCAAGGGCATTGAAGTGAATGGGGGGAGGGAAAAATCTACTGAAACATAATAATTAAACTAAATTCACTTGAAGCGCTCACATGTTTTCCAGAAAAACACCCTTGAGTAATATATTCTCTTGCGGACTATAGCCTTGGTGAAAATTACGTCATTTCAGGGCTGACAAGACCCAATTTAAAATAACATTTTATCCTCATTTTATCCTTTTTACAGCAGGTTTATAACCAAATGTCTAATGATAAATGATTGTTCAAGAAAACAAGGTCAAGTTCTGGCTGGTTACTGAGTTAACCGATTTATAATCGATTCTGTGAGGAAATCGCATTTCACAACCAAACTATCCCAGTGATCCGTTGGAATGAATTTTCCCGGGTAATAAAAACAAGAATTTCTGAAATTATCAAAGCTCCTCCAAAATTGCAATCGGCAATTTTCATCGTTTTACTTCATGAAAAATGCGTACAACCGCAAAATTGATGCAAGTTCTGAAAGTGTCTGCGCAAAATCTGAACAAAGAATACTACAGCACAGTGTTGTATATCTCTTTCCGAGAAACTACGCTGTATCTAGTTAGATGTATAACACAGTTGAAAAATACAATGAAAAACGAACAGGTTCTGGTTACCGTAAATAGCAAGTCAAGGCTGGATTACCAGATAACTCCGTTTGTTTGCTCAGTTCATCTTTTATATTTCAATAACAGACGTTTCTACAAATTGCAACAGTCGAGATTTTTTGAGCAAAACGCACTTCTAGATGCCTTGGTCGATGTCACTTGATGTTTTTACTATAACACGTGGCAAACCATTGATGACGCTGGTGTGCGGTGTTTGGGTAACCTTTAACCACGATCATTCGGATGTGATCCGTTCACCAGTTTATTTACCCACATGTAAATTTGTTTGGCTACTCTCTACCCAACCTTTCAGTCCCTTTTGCCCAGGCAAGTGGTCGAGAAATCACAGATTACTTGATGCATTTGATGGGATTTGTCGTACTGCGAAAGCGGTTGCTTGACTGGAAGAGCCAGTAATCTGTTGCACGTGTAGGTGAAAACCGGTTCGACTGCGTTGGATGTTTTCTTGATGGGACATCTTAGATGGTGTCCTAACAAAATACTCACGTCATCAACCTTGAACATCAGTTGTAGAACAACCTCACACTGTAACGTGGAAATCTTTTGCTATACCTCCAAATGTTTAATACCTTACTTTGTCAGAAACAATTTTTACGTTGCCGTTGTCCTGGGATTTTGCGTTCACTGTCATCACTTCATTGTCGAAGTTATCAGTCGTACAAATGTTTCTGGCACAATCATTAACTGTCCTTACAAGCCCTCGTTGATTAAGGATGGGGATTAAGTTTTTAAAGTGCAGATATGAAACTACCCTATGTGTTTTCGATCAACAGATCAGCCAAGGATTCCATTGGTCCTCCTTCTGCATTTTTACATCCAGGTTGGACAAGGTGTTATATTTCCACGTTCAAACGATTTCCTTTATATTTACATGAGCGTCATTGAAACCCATAATTGTAAGAACTAGTGGTGATATTATCATTGGTTTCCAAATTTGCTTGTTTGGGTGTGCGCAAGACATTCAAAAAAACGGTTAGGAAAGATGACACCATTTTGGTGATGATTTTCCACGTGTCCGACAGTATGGTGTGCTCTCCTACCTCGAAGAACTACGGAGTGCTTCTTAAACTATATGTACAAACATAGCTGTATTGTCCTTCCAAACTTCGTCGGCCTATCTAATGGACTGTGAGGCCGTGGGACGTTTGAGATATATCACAGTTTTAGTAAAATTAGTTTAACCCTAACAGAAGTTGTACAACGCAGAAGCATTTTTATTAGTAAGTGGATAATGTTTAACTTGTTTTGCGGCGAGAAATTTGATTTCCACCTCCTGATTTAGCTAATGAAACTATGGATACTTCTAGTTTCTGGAAAAGAAGAACTTTGATGAAACTGTTATTGTTTACCTTTATTTAAATGATCAAATCTTAAAAGAGAATACTTGTCATGGTATGTGGTAATTCTTAATCGCATGACGATATTTTTCAAATGGCGTGTTGGCTTTTGAGGGAGCGTTTAGTCATCAGTTATGCAATGGGGACCGGGAAACGTAGAATGTCAAAATTTGGTAATCTGTCATCACCCTCTGAGTGAAATAAAGTTATGTACTGCTTTTTTTCTGAAAACCTAGCTTCTATACCAGAGTTTATATTTTACAAATTACCTTACTACAATTTTAATATCCTTCATGTACATTTACCAAATACCTCTTGATTTCCATCTCCGTTTTCCTCAAAAAATGTTTTAATCTGCCTTTGACCTTTATCAGAAACGTGGAATTAGAAGGCATAAAATCAAGTACACTACAGTTGAAGGTCTCTGCAATAACAAATTCCGTTGTTTCTTTAAAATGAATCATACAGAAACAAAAATAATTTCTTTGCAAAAGGGGCACGAAATGCATATACTACAAGGAGCTGTTAGGCAATAAACGGATTTCTCATTGTTGTTGGGTTTCATTAAGGGTGTAAATCGAGCCGTCTTTTGGGACACTAAACCCGGGGCCTTCTGGATAGAATGGGAGCACACTGCTTACCTGATCACATTCTGGAAGCCTATCTGGCACGGTTTAGCACAGTACAGCTTTCCGCAAAATTAGAACCGGGATCTTTTCTGATGCATATCTTTATCGACATTCGAAATGTTCGAGACAACTGTGCAATTCTTTTTAGCTCCTCATTCTGCGGACAACACGATTCATCAGGTACTCCGAATTAATCCCTCGTTACTCGCTTCCAACCAGTGCGTGATAAATAACCGTTGCTTCAAATTATACAAATGTTCACGTCTATTGCCACAAGATCGGATTTTGGAACAACTAAATGCGCTATTTTATTATACTTATTTCAGCGAACACTTGATTTATAAGTTGAATGCATTTAACTTAAACCTTCAGTCAACTTCAAGTTTCGACTGCTTTTAAAAGAACACGAGCTACTTCACCCACTGAAATTTAGGAATATACATATAGTTTCATCTAAATCCTTTGATGGTATTTGCTATATTGCAGCACGTTTTAATAGCCTTTACCAATTGAATCGAGTTAAAACGAGTTGGATTACAATTTTTAACTGTGAACATCCACGCTTAAGGCAACATCAGATTTATGTATCTCATACATGCATTTTTCTTGGAGACACCAAAAGAGAAAGCGTGCGAATATTGGGATTTCTAGCAGCAAATAATGCCACAGAGTATTGCACATAACACTAGTCCGTCAATTTTGATGTGAAACACTTCAATCAATTCATTACATTCTAACGTGCTTGTTTTAGTTTTAAATCCAGCCCCATGTTAGATTTGCACATATATAACCTATCAAACGTTTTGTGCGTTTTTTGCATCCGTCTAGAAAGTAATAGTTTATAACAATATATACTATTATTAGAATTCTACCTTTACAGAATAAGTGTAGTTTTCAAATAAGGCATGCGTGAACAGAGGTGATTGGGTGAGAAGAAACAAGTTTCACCAGATTTTCCGACTTAAACTGATCTTGAATTTGAAGGTGTTGGGTTTAATATGATTTGTGAAATTACGCTCCCCAGCCTGGGACCGCTAATTGATTGAACTTATGACTGATTGTCTGGCTGCCCCCAGGAATCCCTAATACTTGCCTGGAGAGTGATGTTCAATGAATTGTTTTCCTCCAAATGATATTTTGTAATTAACCTATTATATAAAACGTTGTTCATAGAATGTTGTTGTATTTTTCGGACTGGTAATCCTGACCAAAAACTGATGGATATTGACGTCCTCAAGACAAATGTTAAATAAAAGTCGATCACTTTTCTGGGTTTTTCCATGAACAGCAATTATGTTCTTTTTCCCAGTACGAATTATTCCAAAGCCGTTTCGGAACAACCAAATAGGTACGCTAGGATCTTGGTATCCGCTGTATTTATTTTCATCGATGGTCAAATATGTGCACTCAGATGCAGAATCCAAACTAAGTGTTAATGAGATTGAAGGTCACAAAATTAATCTATTTTCCGTAATTTAATCAGAGTAGGTCAGGTGCATCACGTGGTTCTTTATTCAAAGCTGCTCTAGCAAAACGGATTCAGTAGTGTTTGGAAGCTTAAACATCGCAAAATGTGCAACATATACACATTTGTTGCAGAACAAAATTTATCGGCTTTTAAAAANAAAAGCCATTTGTGAATCAGGTGACCGGTAAATGAGTTCTTTGTTCACGACTATGTCCTCATAAGTTAACTGAGTACAGGCGGCCGTGCACTCCACCTTATTGATTCTTCTACCACATTAGATGTTAAGTAAATAGCCAAACGATCTTCATAGAACAAATAAGAAATTAGTTTTTGACTACTTAATAGAGTCACGTGCACCTGTTTACATTGTTATGTACTCGAACATTTCTATAACGTTCTTTTTCACTCTTACTTTATTCTGAACCAGTTTCAGCAACTTGGCAATCACAATCAAAAAGTTGTGAAATTGAAGCAGGTGTTCACCAGCTCATGAGTTGAAGCATTGTCTGCGTTACCACCGATGTTGAACAATTCATATTTACATTGGTTTTCCATTTCATCCCAATGGACGTATTTTTTACCCAGTTGGGTAAGATTTACAATAGCTTTTATTGTGGATCATTGTTATATTCTCAAATGATAAGCGCAAAATGTTTGCCGCTGTACGGCAGCTTAATGTGCACATGCAAAGCAGAGCACATGTCAAATGCAAAACTACGGCAAACGTATTTCAACCAAACTTTATTGGCAAAATCTGCTGTTGCATTTTACACAATTCAACCGCAACCATTTTGATTCATTGAAGCAGTCTTTTAAAACACATCGGAAATTTACCCATCAAATATGCTGTATTATGTGGCATGTAAATGATTATACATAATCCCAGTGAAAGCAAACGATCGGTTTTGAGGTAAAATCATTTACATTCTACTTACTAATATAATTCATACATTCAGTAAGGCATTCAATCACGTTCGTTGCGATAAAAGCCTCTCCCCGTGTTTGTGATTAAACATTTGTGACAAAAAATAGTTCCCAGCTTCTAGGGCATTTTACCACCAACTTTTTCAGAACTTCAAACTCAGCTGGTGGCGCTGGCAGATATCTAGTTGAATCCTGCAAACTAAGGTCGAAGAATATTTCTCTGGGTTTTTTAATATACATGAGCGCATAGAACTAGGACAAGTTAACATGTTTTTATCAACCAACAAGCTCAGAGAATGAACTTCACATTGTAATTTTAAAGTCAATCGAAGAAAAAATCATGCGAACTATTAAAACAAACGTTTGAGATTATCTGTATTTCTTGAACATCATGAACGCAACAATATAAAATCGTAAGTGAATATACACGATTGTATTTGTGACATGCAGATCACTTACCTTATGCCGACAACTGTTCATCAATTTTGTAGAAAAACAGATTTCATTCTGTTTCTATTGGATGAAAATTAACCACTTCATTCAAAACTAGATGAACAAGAAGGGAATATAAACATATTATAGGAATTGGATCTCTTTTCGTTTCATGGATCATACCAGTAAGTCAAATATTTATACATCACCCTTACGTGGTCAAAAGCATAAAACGACGGTGGTTCGTGTAGTTCTGACAATCATATTCTGCTAAATCTATATTATTTGCGAGATGAAAAATGAATTCCGAAGGATATATGTTTAGAAACCAATGTATCGAAAAGGATTTGTTTTTGGTGATTCATTTTATTTGAATAATACATCACAATTTGTATGCCTCTGATAAAATAGGGGGGTGGAGAAATTAAAAAATGACAATTATAAATTATTTAACTTGGATTAATATAGAAAATCTCGTCTGTTAACGGTGTGGTGATTAGTTCAGATTTGCCCAAGAGTTGAAGGAGCGGATGAAAACGGCGTAGATGAAGGACCATGTGAGGTACAATGTTTTCCCAAATTGTTTTTACGCACACAAGGATGTGTTGGAATGCGAGCTCCCACTGCTTTTTCTATGACCAGGATGCTATGTTTAATTGGCTTAGATTGTTGTTCACAAACTTGGTGCAGGAAATTAAACGCTCTAGTCAAGTCAACTAAATGACCGGACTCAACAGAGTGTGTGGAATATGGAAAACAAACGTAGTTTCCTAGAAACTAAATAGCATTATCTTTGGATGGTTTTTCAGTACCCTTCGGCACGTTCCACCAATTGAACAAAGCCATGGACATTGCGCTGTGTCGCTGCGAGAACAAAAGTGTTTGCCTATGTGCATGTTTTGCCCCGGGTATTTGATGAAACCATCGAGATAAACTTCAAACGGGATACTCTGAATGCGCAAGCGTTTGTCGAATATGAGTGATAATGTAAATATCCTGGAATCTAACTGCATTTCTGATATGAAAAGTATATTTCATCTCCGGAATCAATGGAGAACTCCCTCATCCCGCGGTGGTGCCATAAGGAAATTCTTCTAAAAAGTTCGTCAGATACAAAAGCGGTGTACATTTACTATCCTCAATAGATTTAATGGTGGAGACTTCTTTTGCGAACCTTTTTTCAGCAGAAGAAGTTATTTGTGAAACGAAAAAAAACAATTGATCATTGCCAAATGAATTTAATTATTTTATTTTTCTGGTTTTAAAAGTTAAGAAGCTTCCCTAAATGCATTCACTAAATAGCCTTCCTGTAGTTGTTGATTAACATAAATCAAGTTCGAGATGCTAAAGTTTATAACCAAACAGTATGATCAATTGCTTGTAGAAATGCTACTAAAATGTAGCAACAAAAATTAGTTCATTTTTCTATAATGGAATGGTCTCTAGCAACGCTTAATAAAATTATTTCAAATCTTCGGCTATGCGAGTCAGTACATTTACTATGATTTTTTCTTTTCGATTTGGGATCTGAAATAAGTATACATAGTGTAAGAGTGCCTACTAATGAATTTTCGTTCTGGAGTTTATTTACAAGAGAGCTTCAACTTACGTGACGCTGTCATGGAATAAGTGACTATAAACATGTAAATGGCCAAAAGCGTCCTAAGCTTGTCGTGTTAATTTACATTATACATTCGGTAAGGATTGGGAATAAAGCTGAGTTAAAAGTATTTCAACTGCACCTTAATTAGAAGACGATGCGCACAAACAATCTCGGATATTTTTTATTTTATATCAGAGATTTTATTTCAGATTTTGTTTGATTAAATCAAACATGTGCACAAATGCGATCGTTTAATCAATACTGCATCTTTTAGTAGACGAGAATTTGCGTTTATCCAGTTTAACATATGCGGAACTGGTACAGTTAAAGCTAAAAGAATTATACCGAGATTACTAAATCCAGCATTACAATCTCGTAGCCCTAAAATTGTTTTTCAAATTCATCGCGGAAATAATTTAGATTGTTGAAATTTAGACTGCTGTACGGTTGAGAATGACCTGAAAAACCTGAGATTTAGAGACAGAAAACGTGTTTTTGCCAAGTTTCTATTAGTCACCTACCGAAACAGACTCATTTGTGCCCTCTCAACTTATACTGGAAACCCGTATGTGAAACTATCCGTAAATCTGAATAAAATTCCTAAATCGTTCAACGTTTTCAAACAACTACTGGAAGATATTACATGGTAAACTTCCAATGGTTAATCACAATTTAGTCCGCATTAAAGACAAAAAATATTTTTACTAAACCAATAGCAATTTTATATTAAACAAGAACCTAAATTAAAAAAGCATCTACAATAACAATATTTTTCAGTAGCACTACCAAATACCTCAAAAAAGATTTTATTGGCGCTCGCAAAGCATGAAATTACCTCAAACGATGTGGGATGGATTAATTATTGTGGATAAAGAAACGTTTTTTTATTGAATTATCAGAAACACAATATCCTTTCATCACTTTGTTTCAATCGTTTAGGTAATAAAGTATAAAACAATCACATTATATGTTTAGTCGTGATACCAAAACGTGCTTCAATTTTACAAAATAGAGAAAACATTCTCCACAATTCGACCGCAGCATTTGTTTTTACACTCGTTTATGATTTTTGTCTTCTTTTTCGTTTCTTGGCTGTTTAATCCATCTTTTATGTTTACAACGTTTGAGCAACTTAAAGTATGGCCAATGGAGAGGAGAGAATATATAGTGCAAATCAATAAAAATAGATGCAAATATGTCCGATTGAAAGACATTTTGCTTAGCTATGTAACTTGACTAAGCCGTTTATCAAAATCTGTTCGATATACCTATCTTTGTTTAACTGAATATGTTTGTGTTGGTATGTTGCACAAACATCGTGCATCTTCTCATCCATATTCCGAGTTTTTATTTTCCGTAGTTCTGACGACGCTAGCGCTTTTACTCACTTAATGTCTTCATTTTTCTTTGGTTTAGCCCCACAAAATGTTTACAGAGAAAAATCAGTATAATGAAAGCTCTACAAAATCAATTTGCGCCAACTATGATGGCAATGAACAGCCTCACGCATATACAATGTGCCAAAATTTATTGAAATAGTTTGGTCACTTGTTGACTTGAAACATGCAAATGAGATGTAAAAGCCTGCGAAAAATATTCATTTTGTATTCTGTCATTGGTTGTGTTTGTAATCCTCTCAGAAACGTTGGGTGTGTTTGCTTGGAAAGAGAAGAATATCTCGGAGAATTGAAGCAACTTCAAACCACACTTCACTTTGGATCACATGCTATTGGTGGAATGAAACCAATTACACGGGAGCAAAACGCGACTGAAAAACGGAATATGCTGCTGCCTATCGCTTGATTCGGTTGCACGATGGCTCCCTAGGGCTCTCTGTTTAATTATTGCCAGTCACGCCGATTGAGGTCCTACCTCATCTGTCTTTACCTTTTGTAGCTCTATGGAAACATACATTATATTGCATAAATCAAAATTAATAAAGTTCCCAATCGTATTTCAAAGTACAGACCTAAAAAAGCCATTCCGCCTTGTCCATCTTACCTGGTTGCACCACGTTACCTAATCAGAGTGATCGCAAAGATGACCCCAAGTGGTAGTTTTGGTTTTTAGTACCTCCACGAGACCAATATTAGCTAACGATAAATGAGGAATTATTGAACGCTCACAACACACCATATTTACGGAACATTGTGATCTTTATCTTCGGCCTATGTTGGCTAAAACCTCAAGGTCACAGCCTCATGCTTATCGAAACAATAAAATCCGTAAAATTTGATTTGTCACTCACTAGGCCAAGATTGTAATCAATGATAATTCTTCTAGTTTGCCTCGCAAATGTATTACATTTTGCACTATTTATACTTGTGACCGTTGAATGAAGCCACAATGCAGGAAATGTTGTAACTTTGTGAAAGATTTCACGTACATTGTTCTCTGCGCATGCCACTCCATATACAAAACCCATCTGTTAAAACAGGTTTATTTATAATGAAATGAATTCCAAATACTATTAATAAAGAATTATTTTTAGTTAGACATTTGATCATGTTGATTTACTACATCGAATGAAAACCTTTAGTTTATCAACTATGTGAAGTCCGGGAGTTTGATGATGACGTGTTGTAAATTTCATCTAAAGCGAGATTGTGCATTCAAAAAGGATCATTAAAATCCTGCAATAACGAAACATGGAAGATGGGAGTGGCAGCTGGAAAAAGATGATCGAACAAAGTATAAATTTCAAGACCTAATGGAGTACAAAGTACAAAGCTGTCGCCCTGTTATTTCGGTTTCTTCATACAGTTCATTATCATAAACCTACGAAACAACCGCCCCTCGCCCCTCCTTCTCCCAACTGACATGTAACTACTTAGGTGGACTAACATAACAGCTATCTTCATTCTAGTCAACTTGAGATGTAGTACTATTTACCTGAACTAGTACTAAATATTTTTCTGAATAATAATCACAAAATAAAAAAACACGATTTGAATGCGCACATCAGATAAGAGAACATATTTGCACATATGCATAAAGGAGACGTTTTGTGAGTTCACATTCCTGGTGATATCTACAAATGTATTTTTAAATTATTTTTGTTTAACCTTTTCAATTTTGCCTCAAATAACTAAACACTTCGTTTAAGAAGTCATTCAAATTCGATCGCTAAATTGGGATGTACCCCACATCATCCTTCATCGAAATGGAAAGGTAACATTAAAGTCACCAAAAGTTGTTCTCCTCAACTGCCGTTGGAACAAATTTAAGATCACTGGGAATGGGTTATCTTTGAGAAAGTAAATTTTTAGCAGACGATTTGGCAAAATGGCTGAGTTCCTGAGTATAATAACGTACAATAGAAGTAGAAATGCAAACAAATTCAAGGAGATAAGTAGATTTTAAGCAATCGATAATAACGAAACTCCGGACCAATTATCTCTATTTGTCCAAAGTTCCAAATGTGATAATTAGAGTGTTCCGTAGTTGAAACGCAATGTAATTATAGTACAACACCGTTCTGAGTTGATGAAGAGAAAAATGGCCACCCGGGGGTCGATTTCGGAAAACGTTTTCTCAACTATATGCATATCGGTGAACGGGAACAGTAGAACCCGATATCTTAGTAAATAGCTCCTTATCTTGAAGTCTTTGGATTTTTGTTTATTTTGAATAAGTATAATCAAATTAATAAATAATATAAATATTCAATAACCTTTATTAATAATAATAACGTGACATTCTAATGTACTGAATCGAGTACAGCATGATTTGACCCTTCTATTTGGTAACGAAAAATGAATTGAACGATAACAACTCTCAGATTAATTTTCGTTTGTAGTCAATACTTAAAACAAACCAGAGGATCACACCATCCACATTTTCATTAGGAGTATCGGAACATGAAGAAATCATGAGTAAGAATTCCTTTGGAACATGGTTGCTTGCAAACAAATGGATATAACTATTCTTGAGCTCAAATCTAACAGCCTCGATCACCGCAACCTGGTTCCTGTGGCCAATATACTTTGGTTGATTAATTCTCGAGTAAAATGCAAAATAAGGGCTTGTGTCAAACGTCTAAAACTTCCGGTGCTTGATAGAGTTATTACTGAGTATGGTTCATTTTAATACACTGTGGAAGAACTTTACAGGACGTTCAGCAATCAACACATGCTGGCAATTGTTTGATCCTGATAGACTATCCACAAGCGCCCCAGTACTCAGTTAGATTTTTCACCTTTCCATCAATACTATTTGGCGTAATTATTGGCGAAACCACTAGATTTAAACTGATTTCAAGTACCCTGCTAGCAAACTGTTGATGACATTTAGATGTACATCTCCATCTAGGATTTATAGTAGGACCAGAAAGGAACCTTGATGTCTTTCGAACTATAGCCTGAAAAAGATGAAATTATTAGTAAAGTGATTTCTATTTTTTTAAGCATCATTATATATGGGATATTTGTTCATTTATTTCTTAACGAAACTTCTTGTCTAATCAGTTGTTTTTCATTCACGCGAATCAGCCATAAGAGATCGGTTAACAAGCAGTGAAACTTTATAGGTTATATTTTCTTTAGTATGCATCAAAGCGATGCAAGCCAGGGTTTATTTTAGCATTTCTCTATTAATTAGTTCCTGACTGAACAATCATCACTGAAAATGAAGATCAAATTTGTGCGAACATTCCATTTTTTAATTTACGAGGTGTATGTTTTAGAAGATTATTGTTAGTAGATGGAAGTGAACATGATGTACTTTATGTCTCATGAAGGCAGTCGCCTTTGCTCAATGAAGTATCAACGCTGATATGTGAATAACTTTATCCAGCCATTCCCTTCCGCTAACTTTTAACGTTCTTTGAAATAACACAATTTCATGATCTTCCCCAGTCCACGCACGTTCCTTTGCAGCAGGATAAGAAAGTATTCCGTCTCCTTTGTACATCGAACATGGCAATTTGTATGTCAACGTTTCATCCCCAGCCGAAGTGATCTCTTCACTGCAAGTAAATTATTTGTGAGTCAAAGATGATACTTCTCTATGTTCCTCTATAGCTCAATCCCAGATTTGTGTACTCCCATGTAGTTTCTTATTTCCCGGAATATACCAACGACATACATTGAATGGAACGCAGTTAATCGAACAAAATTATTTTTGTTGAATTATCAACTAGCTAATATGTCATTAAATATGTCATTTTATATATCATCATTTTGTACAGACAAAGGAAACAAAATTAATGATTATTAAAATGGAGTTTTTTGTAGTTTTTGTAGTTGTTGTTCTTTTTCTTGTTCTTGTTGTTTTCTGTCTCAGTTTCAAAAGCCGGATATGGCTGATTGTACTATCGGAACTCACACTTGGTCTGCGTTACTTGTGNNNNGGAGGCGCATGCCAGGTTGAGTGAATTCACAAATTGCTTTTGGACTCACGAGGGGGGGGGGACGTTATGTAGACGAATTCCAACTGACTCTGCGGTGGCGATGTACTCTCCACCCAGTTGACTCAGACCAGCAATACTAGCTTTTACTTAAAAGAACGGTTAAGTAGTTCGATAATCTTCTTATCCCTGCTTTTCATCCCTCCTAGAATGAAATATTTTATTATTTCCTCAACCTGGAGTATAGCATTATGAACCCATGTCGTTTATACTTGCATTTATCAATGGAAATACGGACGCTTCACTGTCATATTTGTATAATGAAAGAAATTGTACACAACTTGTCAGCCCGAAAACCAACGATTTGCGGTATCCTGTTACAGGAACTGCAAGCGACGAAATAACTCAAGAATATGCAAGACAAAGTATAACCTGGAATCAAACATTCCCCAAGTACTATGGTTAGCAATATCACACTAATTAAGTCAACCCAGACAGTGGTTGTTTAGTGTATACGTTGGTCTAAAACTGGCTTCTATTTCACAATCCTTTGTGTGAGTCAACTGTTGCGAACAACACACGTTTGCTGTATCTTTCTAAATTGCCTGCATTAAGGACATGTATCAAACATGTGTCTGATGTGAGAGTAAAAATGACCGAGCACAATTCGAGGCTACTTTTTGAACTAAGGTTTGTTGCAGGAAAATTTACTCTCATGGGAATAACATAAACATAGTTGTTTCTTCCGTGTGTAAATCGACCTATTGAGCTGAGTAATTAATACAGATAATCCTCTGCGTTTATTCAAAATGAAAAACTAACTTCACATTATTAGGTTGAAGACATCCTGATGGTGCATAGGCAGGATCTGGCAGAGCTTTTCTATCAAGGGGTTGATCGAAAATTAGCCCGACCGCAGTCCAGAGCTCATCCATCATGTCTCGCACATGTAGCAGATTTGCTTATGTGCGGCGTGTATTAATGAGCAATTAGCTGCAAAAATGTGAATGCTTTGCATCCTTCGATGATAAAAAGCTTAACAGTCAGTTAAAAATGGCACGCGCTCGGTGTTGGACTGCTCAAGATACCCCTCGGACAGCAACGGAATAAATTAAGTTGATCTCAAGTTCTCCTAAATTGACGAGGATAATAAACAGCGGACCATGCCTCATTTATTTGGACACAATGGTATAGTTTTGAGACAAACCAGTCTTGCGAAATCAACACAAAAAAGGTGTCGAAGTTTCATGGATTAAATCTTTCTAACCTGAGAGCTATTCCATTCCAGGTTATTCGTAAATCCTTATTCAGTTATTTACAGAATATGTATTACAAGATAACTGAAAATCAGGCCCAGTGTTGATTTTCCGGGTGCAATGCTCATCTGAATCACAAACAATGTCAAAGAAATATCGTATTGATTCTTTTATTTTGACTTGCTGGAAAAGAACCCCGAGAGGAGCACATAGAAATATTGTGATTTAGTACATATTACGGAGTTCAGGTACAAAAACCACATTCATCCCATAGAAAACTTATTTCTAATATTAACAGTGAACCTTCCGGATAAAATCTTTTTCCAAAACGTTTTTCGCCCCACCTGGGATGAATACTCATTGCCATGGTCTTGCACAGAACTGTATTTAAATTACTCTGAGATTTTTAAAGCCGTATTTTTGCACCGTCATGATAGTTATCATCACTTAGAATATTACCGAGTAGAGGTATGTGTTAGCGAATAGTATCCATTTATTTGCTATTGACTGGATATGCAACCTGCAGCTTCTATAGCGTTGTGACAATCAAGGAACTCACAAACTTATGCCCTTGCACTTTTTGGCCTGAGCCTGAAATTAACTCGTCAATTTTGTAACCTCCTCAGTATTGTCAATCTCAGTAAACTGTATGCTGCTGATTTATCTAAATCTAACTTTGAGTAAAATAACTTTGATGAGCGAAATCCCCGGGGATATAGAATCCAACAACTTATCAGTTTAGCAAATTCCACACTTGACATCAGCTCCTTGTTCATGTAATTTATGGCTTTGAACCCATGCCAATATCAATTATTTTGGTGAAATAAGATTAATGGAGTGTCCTTTCGGTTTCGCCAAAGCAAACGTGTAATCATTGGTCTATTAACCACGCTCTCGCAGACGGCCATCAGATGCCATTTGATCTAGGACACGTTTGATTTATCACGGTCGATAGAGTTTCTGCTCTATTACACAAACTGGCCAGGCGGGAACAAAGAGAGAAGTCGGAACTAAACGTGGTTGTACAAGTACACATCCGTTACACATAGTTGAACTTTGTTGTTTTCAACATATCCGTATGTTCACCGAATATGCAAACTATCCTATTAAAGATAATAAGGCTCGAGTTTAAAAGCAAGTATAAAACGTATACAGTAGTGTTAGAACTGTCATGAAAAACGAATTTTTTTTATTGACTATGTGTATATCCGTTTTCAAAACATTTAATTGACCAACTGCATACAATTAGTATAATAATATATCAGCTTTAATTTACGGTTTTATACAACTGATATACTGAGAAAATATTGGAAATTTCCATTGAATCGATGGAAACCTGTTTCGGAAATTGGTGTTTGGTAAATAAAATTTTCAGAGACGTTGTAAAAAAAAGCAATGTTGTGCTGCGAAGTGAAATGCCGGATGCCGAACAAACGCATGGATAATTGTCAACAATAAGTACCCAATTTTCATTTTCCTGTTTAAAATTTTTAAACTGAAGAAATTAAATAACCCTCATACATTTTCGACATCTACGCGACAATGTTGTTAAAATATCCTCGTAAAATCTGGTTAATTACAATCTTAAACAGTCAGTTGCTTAGTGAGCTTATTCTATTTCATTGTACTGTCACATTTGGAAATTGTTTGAATAAATCGTTCTAACCAATGAGATCTAAATGTTTTGAATATAGGTTTGTATTCAGTCAGCGTTTGACACAAACTGAACAAACGATTGACCCAATTTCCTAAACTTTGGACAAGTCCCTTGAGTTGATTTTAAAGTCAGTTATCGACCTTTGGGAGAAGAAAATATAAATTGCAGCCTAGTTAATCGATAAATGAAAAAATACAAACCTGGCATGAAGCTAATCACTGTTTTGATTCGTTACTTGTTTATTCATAAAAAGGACACTAACTAGATGTTGTTTGATGTCCCTCGTATGTGAAGACTATTTGCGATTCCAATGTATTTTTGGAGCGCAGTATGCATGAACTATTAGTTTTGCTAAATATGGTAGCAAGACACAGAAGGCAAAACATGCTTCTGTTACTAATCCGACTAGCAACGACTTCAATCTTCTGTATTCGTCATATTTTTCCATGTTGTCAAGAGTTTCAAAAGAATCCGAGTTACATTACAGTGTTACAATTTGATCATGTCCGGCATTCAGTAGTAGACAGACTTAAGTCTCTGTGATAAATGAAATAAGCAAGATAAGTATGCCTTTTTGGAGTCATCTGTAAACCTTTAATCTGAAATTTTCCAAGTCCTACTCAAAATCCATGAGAAACCTTACAATCCTTGAATTCGCATTAGATGAAGTGTAATACAGTCAAGCATCCTGACATTTTACTCTTGAAGAGAGTGTTATTCAAATTCGACAGAGAATCAGTTTTACTAGGTTACGCAACGACATTTGAAATTTTTCAGAGGAGAAGGAAACAAATATTTTCGAAAATGTTTAATCTAATCATCACCGCATTATATTCCATTAGGTGCACATTATAAAACATCCATTATCGTTCATCGCACGTTCACCTACTAGTTTGAAGCCTATGCTTTGACTGTGCACCGAGTAATAGACATTTACTACGTATTTGGCTGAAATGTCAATGATTATGGAATACACACACATATTTGGCGCTAATTCCCGCTTACACTTTTACTGCTTACCAAGCAATGAACAAGGAAAACAGGAATTCTTTCCCCGCTTTGTTGGCTTCGTTGCCAATATTAGCAATATTACTTACAAAGAAAACCATCGTGGTCTAACAAAACGCATAAATGCTTTTTGAGCTATCCACTATAATTGTAAATATGGCTTGTAGCGAACTTCCATTCTACGAGCATTCACACAATAGTATTTATTCAAAGTTTCATCAGATTCTGCGCTCAGATTCATTCGAATTCATAATCAAAAGTTATTTCGCCTTGCTATTGTTTCACGAATGATTATTTATAGAAATGAATGTATCTAGTGTATGGAACATGTTGACTAAAACCAGTACAAGGACACTTGCGCTTCTTCCATCGATTACAATTAACTGCATTGAGCATTGATACACTCCATGTTTCTTCAGTTACATGATAAACAGATACGGAGTATCCTCCAGAACAGGAGTGCTTTCAATCCACCAATCTTGTGTGTACAAAACCAAGCTCATAAGCAAATTCAGAGCATCGGATCACATCTGAATCTCTCTATTCTACTATCAGTTGAACAAAACCAATTCCTGGTAATTGCGCTATACTCACGCAATCACATCCCTCTATTTTGTTTGTTCTCCCTTGTTGTTTGTCTCGATTCTTCTCATCAAAAGCAAAGCGTCCCCTAATTGTTTAACAATTTTGACGATGAAATAATCTATTTATGTATTCTTAAGTGAAACTGTATTGCAATTTTTAAAGCAGTTTACTGCCAAGAAAAATTTGGTCCAAACTTCACTATTATCGTTTGGTTTCTTAAATATCAAAATAACTATTTCCCTCCTTCCTCTATGAAGGCAAGCAACTTTTGTTTACTGGAATATGCCCAAGAATTGCACCTAGATGTCAAATTGGAAAACAAGCTCCTTTTTAGGGATTCATTCGATGGCCAAATGCAACACCCTTTTTTATGATACTAAATAAAGTGAGGCACGGAAAAAGAAGAACTCATGTTTGACTCATAGTAGTGTGGATATTGATTTGCACCAACTATCCTTCAGAGTTCACCGCACACAATCTTCTGTTCCTCTAGTTAACCAAATACTCGGAAACACTAGACTCGAGTTTCTTTCTTATGAGGGCTCATCAGGCTCATTGGCCCGTGCTGGCTTTGAACTCCANTACAACTCACTGGTTTCTTACCAGCTCATACAAGGAGTGAACCAAGTCGACAATTCACTTTTTTCGGAGTTGTCTTCAGTGATAGACGGTCAGTTAATTTTTAGTCCACGAATAACAAAGGGAGACATCGTTGACTATGCATTAAATCCAGTCTAAAGCCGCTCAGCAAATCAGGTTTTCATGGCAGCTTACGAGCTGCCTTGCCTCAAACCTACTAGTTACATGTAAGTGTTGG
>UZAN01046476.1:1930-25595 GCA_900618425.1 Echinostoma caproni
TCATTAGACAGAAAAAATGAAAGATCGATTTCATCGTTTCAATAAAATGATCCCGGTAAGATGTGACGAACAAGAAGCAAACCGAGATTGGACAACCGTTATGGAACGACACAGGAGAAAAGTGAGGGTTGATGAAACGGTACGGAGATGCAACCTCATCTGGTTTGATCGTATGACTGTTGGATAAGCAGAGCGAGAATATATCTTCGACCTTGAGAGGAAAACACGATGATAACTGGTAGCGGCTGGGGCGGCTGGGGCCTTTAGTTTGTAAGAAAAATTGGGATAATTAATGATTATCCGGTCAAGTATAGAGCTGCCTCTCGTTATATAATGAGACAGATCGGATAATTCAAGAGAATGCAGAGTTTGGGTGCTTGCATCATTGAAGTCACCAACAGCCAATTGAAGATTCCCATCTAATATTGGAACCATAAACGGAATGTATTGATCGGTTGTCTATCCTGCCAGTAGTAATCGAAGCCCTCTATTTCCATGAGAGCATCCTCAACGTTTTGATTTAGCCAGGTTTCTTATATTCATACGTCACGTGTTGGAATGGATGCGTGTGTTCAGCGAGGAAGGTAAATCCGAGGTCTTTGTGAATAGCGAGCGAACGCTGGTGCTGGCCAATAACGACACGGTCATCTTGGAAGATGGGGTGCTGTTTAGCGCACCTTGGCATCCAGCACGCTTGCACTTCTTGATCCAAACGTGATTGCCAGGTTCTCCAAATGTGTTGTTTTTTTTCGAGGCCCGAATTCATAGATTTCAATCTGAGCATAACCTGACGAGAGTAGGTATGGTTCGAAACCTGTTTCTTGTCAAAAATAACCGTAAAATTCAGTGAGACGACGAGGCCACAAAACGTGGCACACTCAGAACGGCTATGATATCCTTGAGCGTCGAAATTTTTGCACTCGCCCTTTCCTCATCGTCTAATAATAGTTTGTCATACTTATTTGTTAGGCCTGTTATACATTTCACTAAAGAAACTTATATACAACCAATGCAAAACCATGAACAATCTGCTTGTGTAGTCATCTGTTTGAAACGCTTGTTCGATAGCTTTGTGCAGCTAGGATGATAACATTTTCGGCAGTAGCTGGATGCAATGCTTGTTTTGACATCAAAAAGCAGTGTTGTCATGCCGTTGGACGGGGTGGTCGAACTGGTATCAAACGTTCACTTCCGGAATCGTGCAAATACCGTGAAGAAATTGCTGCAATTTTTGATAAAACTTGAGGCTTCAGCGACGAAAAGCTTATACCTTCATTCTTATGTCCTGCAGTGCTAAGTGATTTGTATTCAGGGCTCATGGGTACCAAGAGAAAAGGAAGTGTATCTCATGCATTTGTCCTGTTGGCACTCAGAGTTGAACTGTGACTGCATCCACAAATGGTGTGCATTATCTTCCAAGTGGAATCCTTGGTCGATAATCCTTGATCCTAGTCAAACAGTACATACTGACTACTGCGATCAATTTTTGAAACACGTTTTACGTTTAGTCAATTGATGATTCCTATTCTCGATTACCCGATGTTTATTTCACTATTATGCCTAATGTTGGTCTCGCAAGTTTTTCAAAAACTTTCGTCGAGATCGGGTTTCACACGATATTGTCACAAATAATTAGGTCATTTCACTCATAAGAAAAGGATTGATTAATCACGTCACCTCAGCATCCGAAATCAAATGGACCAGTCTGAAAAATGTGTTCGAACATCAACTAGACAAACACATATTCACACGTCCAATTTTGACGATCTTGACAGAATCATCGACAAGTTCCTCATATAGGATCGGAAATCTACTATCTATCTCTCTGCAGAAAACCGCTCCGCAGCGAGTATTCCGCACAAACCTTGGTTGAGAATCAGCGGAGGTATTCTATCACTGGATCTGAGCTGCGACTGTCGGAGGACATAGTGCTAATGCAGATGAGCTACAGACTTTTCCACATATTTGCCTTGGTTACGGGTCCATCCACTGTATTTGAATGGATCAGATCGTGTGGAGTATTGTGATGATCTCCACCGACGAGACAACGCCAGCCATGGTACGACAGGTTACTTTTTCTGAACATTGCGCTCCCTTCGATTGCGTACGCTACACTCTGGTGCTTGTTCGTCACATTGGAAATTATCGTGTTTGTTTCATCTATATCTCGTTGCCCATCATGTACAGAATCTATAAATATTCTCGTCAGGACATGCTCCGACTAAACACTGAATTTTGAACTACCCACTGATTATTTGCTTGGTGAGAGTCAGAAAAGTCCTTGGATGAAAAATCACAGATGACAGACTGCACTTACTTGTACCACTCCTGCCAAGATTACTGTGCCATCATTGGTCAGCACTAACGTTCGCTATTTGCGAAAACAAACTTCAAGTAGGTATCAAACTGGAAACTTTCCCAGACACGAGCAAAAACTTTCGTTTTGCGGTGGGAATCAGATCAGAATGGACTTCGTAAGCGAATTCCAGACAGAGTCAAATCTCCTGTAATTTTGAACTACATGGGGAATTGGAACTGATTTCACGGATGTACATGAGAATACACGATCCGGTGCACTGTGTTCCCGTTGTAAACTGAATTCCGGGATATAAGCAAACTGTTCCCTGAACTAAGAGGGTTGTCAATCCAGGAGGCAGTCAATGGATGAGACACCGTAGGTAACTCGGAGAAAACCTCGTTAAATCTGACCCACTAGTCACGTTGGAGTGCACGCAATAAGATAACATAGCGGATGGGTGCTGATCATTTTTCGGGGCGATCTCCATTTTAAAATTTTTCACGAGCTGGATCAAAACACATGCAAAGAGAAGCCGAAGTCCCGAAAGGTCGGGAAATGATACTCGGATTTTATAGTGCAATAAGAGTTGAAATTGGGTTTCAAAATACACAACGCTATCACTCGCGAACAGTGCCGAAAATATTGTAAAAATTTGATTATAGTGCCGAGCATAACAGCCTGAATACAAAACTTCAGTCCGACAAAATATTCTCCCTCACTCATGGTCTCACGACCATTAATCTTGATCAAAGCAGCTTTGATCGCATCATGTTTTAAGCACCTAATTCCCGTGTGTGGTTTCGACGTATCACATCATCGGTAGCCGAAACTGAACACGGCATATGCCCTGAACTCAGATTTCACGTGTACATCCTGTTCATATTTTTGATGCTGAATTTTGACTGATAGGACTAGACGAGCCTAGAGGAGGATGGAAAAAGTATGTGACATCATCCACTTTCGGACGCAATCGGTCCTATTACCACCGAATTCTCCATATTTGTGTTCCTCGAGCTGCAGGTCTCGCACTCGTACGACAGGACTCTCACAACAAGGAAATATGTTTTGATTTTCACCATCATAATTCGGTATCGATATCCACAGGCAAAGTGAATTTATTGGGATATTTATCTCCAATTGCAATGTTCTTAATTCCCTTTTATCACTATTTGAATTGATGGGAACTTGGTTATCAGGGTGAACCTGGTTCGGAATTGGTCAAAGTAAGAAAATATATGGATTGGTGCAGCACAAAGGTTTATGCTTTCTATCAAACCATTATTGTTTCATGGATATTGTGATTCCGGTTCACCTCAAGAATGCAACGTTAGGGGCAAAGGTACGGCACGTAATGACGAAAAACGGACAACTGCGATCGGATTGCCCCAACTGGTGTACTCCATGTCAAAGGGACTAACCGAAGTGCTCATGAATAACGGAGGGCACAAAATATTGACAATAACCATATCTATGCCATGCATATCAGCCAGTTCCATAAATAAATTCTTATGATTTTTATTATGAAACAAGATTTTCCCGTAATAAATCCGAAAAGAGAAGCCGCCAGTATAGAGCAACATGGCACGATTTCGCTGCATCTCAACTGGTGCCTACTGCAGATGAATACCATGTTCATTTAGCGTTCGGAAATTGATTAAAAAATAAACACTTCTAAATGAGGGAAAGCGTCACCAAAGCAAAGCGAAGGTGATGAACAAGTCTTTGTGTTGACACAGAATTGGTTTCCATCGGTTGATTGCCATCGCCTAGGCGATCTTAAGCATTCTGGTGTAGTCATTGGTAAAAATCACTCGAAGTGCTTTCTCGCGATCCACGAGGTGTTGCGTCATCAACAATTGCTTGACAATTAATGAGCCTGGTGATTTGTTATCACGGACCACACCAGTCACTGGCTGTGTGAACTTTGACATGGCAGCCTTGCGCAGAACCCAGTTCCGAATGTGTTCTAAAACCCGATTATGTAACTACCTTTCTGCTCTGCCTATATAAGTGTTTCCACACCCATAGTGGAATTGATCGATTACAATTACATTTTATAATCCATTCCCAAACCCTATATAAACATTGTATTCGTCTGCAGTAGGCACCAGTTAAGATGCAGCGAAACCGTCCAGGACACAAATCATACAATGTTTCTATTCTGGCTTCTCTTTTCAGCTTTTTATTCTACCGTTTTTCAGTTATGTTACAATTGATGCACCATTACACAGGTCGTGGAAATTGTACGTTTTTGAAGCATCCGACTAATGTAAACAATAACACAAGTGAATATCATTAGAGATATTTTCTAGGATAGGTTAATGTCGCATGCATTCACATTAGGCAAGGGGGATGAAAGACACGGTTTACCACGAATTCGCCCAATGCCTACCTGTATGTTGTTCAGATACCAGATTGTGTAAAATGCAGTAGCTAAGCAAAAAACAGGAAACACGGACATCTGAGAGCATTGTTTATGTTTCTGCGACATTCCCGCTTGTTTGTTGTACAGGTCAATGAAGCTTTACAAACAAATGAAAGATCTTCCCTGACGAGGTGAGTCCAAAATGTGACCATATTCAAATGATCGCACCGAAAACTTGACGCTCGTCCTCCTCTCCTTTGCGATAGATCTATAGGGAAGAGCACCAGTCAATTTTATTATTCAGGTCTATTACCACACGTCAGTGGATTATTATTTTTTATTGTTTACTTTTAATACGGCATTGCTGGACAACATACACCTATATAGCGTGTTTGTATAGGTCAGTTCCCAACAGAAAAGAAAGTTGATTGCTAACCGTACCGTCCGTTGCACGCACAGGGAGAGGTGTGTGAATGAAAGCCTGTTGAAGATCAAGACATACGGGAGTGGTATTCGCTTATCCCGACCAACTTTTGATCCATAACAAGGCAATCACTGGTGGTGGTTGTGTGATTGATGTAGGCAGCAGCATTATTAGCCGGATACACATGATAAAACTGGTCATGAAGAAAAGGCAGTGCAGATAGATGTGAATAATACTGTACAAAAATCTATACAATAGAGACGGGAGAAGTGGCTAGCCTCCCATCCCCACCCCATCTTGGATGGTTCAACCAATGAGGCAAAAGTCAACGGGATTCTGATGTAACAGTCGGGCTGTGGGAGGAGGAGGTCTGATTTGAAGAAACATTAGAGGACGGGATGGATGTATTGTGACTCTGACGGAACATGGTCATGATGCGTTCAATCGCGCGAGGTCGGAGTTGCCCATTTTCCGGATTGACAATCTGGCTCGTACTTACTCGACTCTGACGCACACATTCAATGGATTCGGCTGGCAAATGTTGCGATTGAAGTACCATAACCAAATGAGATTTAGCCCGGTAGTGTTTGTGCAAATGACCCATGACACGAAACCCAATACTACACACGGAACATTTGTATGGTCGTGGATCGTACTGTCTCGATCGATCCACGGAACCGGAACGTAACGGCTGATTTTCCACTGTTTTTTTGGCTACCACAGGTAATCCACAGAGAACAGCGCTCCCAGATGACGTTGTCGGAGGGACTGTCAAAGATGCACGATCTCTAGGGGAGACCAACTGGGTCTTGTCCTGATGAAGGAAGTCTCTCTTTGAGTTGATCTTATCTAAATCCACAAAGGAACTCGGTTCATTCGGGCCAGACACGTGTGCGGACTGTCGCTCGTCACCAAAGCTATTTGTATGCGAGTCAATCGGACTGCTGATAAACCCAGGTACTGGACAGTGTGAACGAGTCTCTTTCACAGGGCTCATCAGTCCAGCACTGGCCAATAGTCCAGGAGTAGTATGCGACGTTGAGGATTCTTTGGATTGTATGGCAACTGGGCTGGTGCCATTTGGAAATTTTGAGTTCGAACGATCCGTGTGAAACTCTCTCCAGCTTGGCTCATCCGCTTTTTGTTTAGAATCTGAAACATCAGACAAGAAATTCGTATCAGAAAAGCTATTCATATGAAAACAATAATCGTTATAACGAGGGATGGGTAATATTTATCCCTTAATTGGAGAAAATTCTCTTCCGGTATAAATTAACCGCTGTCACTCAAATAAAAACAGCACTAAATCGGTGGCTAAGAGTTTACTAACTGGTAAATAGAAGAAAATGGTCAATTTGTGACCTGATAAAGCCAGAAGCCAANGCCAAGCCTACAAAAAGACATCCTGTCACTGGGGCTGAGGTATGGTCATGGATTGATTCACAGGAATGTGTGTGTGTGAGCTCGGTCCGAGCGGTCGGAAGCGATACCGTAAACCGGGATTTTGTGTGACAAACCACCACAGGTCTCAGCCTAAGAGATTTTATAAACTGATATTCTTTCAGTGGAACACAATTCAAATCCGATCTCTTAAATTTCCCTTTTCTTTTCCTAAAAATCGTCGTATGTAACCTGCGGGGGTGCAAATACGACCACGGTGACAAACCGAATTCAGTAGCAGTCTCATTCCGATGCACACAGTTGTTTATCACAAAGCAATTCTTGATGATCATCAAACAACCTGATCGGTTTTACAACTAGTAATTCGGTATTTGAATGCTACTCTTTCTTTTGTAACCTGCATCATAAACGCAACCGAATTCCTGAAATGGACATCTCAAGTGGGCATAGTAGTGCACCGTTAAATGTAGTACAGATCAATTCATGGGGCATTTTTAGTCGATATGACGTCCGGACATAACGAGCATTGAGAAGCGAACGATCAAAGTGGATTGGGAGAGATGGGCATCCATCATCATCATCATCATCAAAACGAGATAGGTTGGGGGAGGGGGCTGTATAAACAAATGAAGCAAAAACAGCGGGTGGGGGAAAAACAATAGTGTGACACACCTCCTGGTGGTGAGCTGACTCGGTCGGCACTGAGATTCCGAGCTGCAGCTATTGCTGTTTGGATCATGGCCTCCGCACTGACCACAGCCCTTGGGCCTAATTGACCAGGGATCACCTCCAACGGCATGGCAGGCCACTGCTGTCCGAGGTTGGATCCGGATGAGACCATTGTTGTGCCAAGAGTCGAAGAAGTGACCGGAGTGCAAGTGGAAGAGACCGGGGATAAGACCAAGGGTTTTGATACGGTCGCAGGATCTGTCGCGTAGCGAAGCAACACCGTTGGGTGAGTTGGTCGCACGCTCAGATTGAGTGGGAAATCCTAAAGATACAGACAAAGGTTTGCAAAGAAGAGGGATGGATGACAGTAGGACAGATATACAATGCAAAGCATCGAAACTAGGTGACCAGCACATGGACACCGCAAACACAACGATGCTACTGCCATCACTTGACAAACACGTACAAACAATTAAACGAGTATTGGCACATGAGCCCGCAGTCTTTCAAGTGCCTCAAGTGGGAAAGGTCAACTGACAGTCAATTACCTGTAGTAAATGGACCGCGTTAACATTAGGTGCAGGCATTCGATGAACCGGATCGATAATCGATCCAATCGGTCGGGGCTGTAGATTGACCAATCTACCCATTCCCGACCCCGATCCATATTGTTTGGTCACTTTCTTTCGTCGGCCCACAGTGGATTTGCGCAATACGTTTGTCATCGGGGAGGCTGTTTGTGTATCACCATCCAGGCCGGAAGCAACTGTGCTGGGTGTCGAAGTGGGGATTTTAGAGGAGATTGTGGGAGTAGTTTGTGGACCGGATGTGGCAGGATTGGCACGGATTGCACGAAATCGGGTTTCTCGAATCTCACGTTTCGCCGCATGAAGATGGTGATGGTGGTGGTGATGGTGATGATGATGGTGATCTTTACGCATGACCATCAGGCGTTGACGTTCCAAGGCTTGACGATCAACCTGAGTCGCGTCGTCGACAACAACCGGTGCTTGAACAAAACCAAGCTCCTGGATGCATCTAGAAGAAAAGACAACATTGAGAACGTAAGATCTGAATGACAGGACAAGTTGTTTGGTCGAATGGTTTCTTGAATGTAAATGATCATTAGATTCGATTAATTGGAAAAATACTGCTTATGTGAGAAATAAGGGGAAAGTTATTTATGCGTTAGTCCATTGAGTTAGTTTAACAAAACCAGACCCACTGAAGAGTATTACTCCGTTCTCAAACCGAACAAGACACAATCAATTGAGAGATTAATACACAGTCAATTTTAAAAAGGGTTGCTGGAAGAGTGCTCGAAAAACAATAAAAAGGTTGTCTATTTTTCAATCATAGACACAGCCCAAAAATTTGCTACAGTGTACTCTCGAGCGTGAATCAAAAAAATCAAAAAAGCCACCAGGCTTACCTGAGTAACGAATAATCTGCATTATTAAAATGCAATCAGGTTGGTTTCCAGATGATGGGTACAGCTAAACATATCAAAATACATTTCTGAGCTTGTTAAACTATTAAAATTTGGGCAAAGTACAGAAATTGTTGTTTGGCAGATTGAAGTCTTATGTAGAAATTTTGAACAGTTTGGTAACCTCGGTGGAATTCGAACCCACGCATGGACGCCGCCTGCGCAGTTGACCTTGCCTTAAAAGTCTATTCGGTGGATTCCGGTGAATACTACGGAAAACTTGTCGTGGTGGTCAGCTTACATGCTACCTGGTAGATGCCATATGTTTCTGTAATAGGGATGGGTGATTTGAATGAGAAAAGATCAGTGCTATCGTTGTGGCCTCGTAGCTGAGCTGGTAGAGTATATGCTGTACAGTGAACAATGGCCGTTTTTCTCCAACATAGTTTCGGCTCGCCATGGTGCCTTCGGTTGAATCTCAGACGGTGAGGTTGGGACAACCCATCATCGAGGAATGAAGATTATAATGATTTAGCGGTAATATCTCTCGTGGGTGTTAGATGTTTCTAACCTCAGCAAGAATGATGAGCAAAGTTGTTCGCACGCCTTCAGGGTAGGTTTATCCAGGTGTTCATGTACTACCACTAACCGTGGTATGGCAGCTCTCCGATTTCTGCAATCGGGAAGGATTTCCTCGTAACTTTATTTCATGGAGGAACTATTGCCCAAATAGCTCACTTACAGAGACTGAGAAAAGTGCATTTGGGGTGGAATGGAATGCGGGAAACAGCTGAGGCTAAACAACACATTTGGACGTTTACCCTTCGGGGAAATAACTACCAATATTAAATTAATTATACATTAACTCTTAGCGAGCGAGCGAGCAAGCGCGCGCGCACACACACACACACACATCACAAGAACTACGTAGAAAGGAAAACAAGCTGTTTCATTTTACACAAATTTGCCAAACCTGAGACTAATCGTTTTTCAATGGCAATTAATAACGTTGTCACGTATATCTCAGGCGAATACCGGAGCAAAAAAGAAAAACTCGTTTTAACTATAGCGTGAGAGATAAAGGTAATTTCAATCGTTTCTAATAATGGCAATTACAGTGACACAGACTGTCACTAAACCAGACTGTCCTCGCCGATAAGCAAATGTCCGAACAGAAGGCGCCAATCGAAAATCAGGGATATATACCAGGGAGTAATGAATACACAAAAGGGCAGTAACTAGTGGACAAAAGTTCAACGTATTCGTCAATTTTCCGAAAAATGACCCATATTGTGATGAGAAACGGTAAAATCGCAGTGGATAATTAGTAAACCCAGCATTAATGACATAACTGACATAAACGTCTTGGTTACATTCAGAGTATCAAGTTTGGATTAGCCCAAATGTGGCTCCCGGTATTCCTGATGGTGAAAATCTGAAGTCGGCCCTAGGGGCATGGTGACTCTCATAGCCGGAAAAAAGTGTGTAATTTATTCTTCCGTGCATGTTCCAGTGAGTGTGTGCTTATGTGTGTGTGTACTCAACACGAATTGATTTCTCACCAGAATTAGGGTTGTGTTGGACCAGAGTGTTGCAGAATAATTCTGTCGGGTCAACGCAATTCAAAATGCTAACCCGAACACATAAAGAGGAAATGCAAAAAATAACCTACTGGATTGTGGAATCAATGGATCAGCTCACTGACCAGCTATGCGAGATGGGGTTCTGATCGTAAACATGAAAATACAGGACATACCGCCGCATGGCCAGAACGCGGCGAAACCAGCAGCACCGGGTCGTTTGCAAGCGTGGCTTTAGAATAGCTTATGTGAACCAGGCATCGGATAGATGATGAAGTACCCGATTGAATGCGTTTTGAAACGAGCTTCTAGTCAAGATGGTTTCGATCTGGCTAACCGAGGCAATATGATCGCGGACATGTAGCGGATGCAGTACAAGCTACGAAGGAAAACTTTCCCATTATATATACATATGTATATGTATGTATATATATATATATATGTGTGTGTGTGTGTGTGTGTGTGTGTGTGTGTGTAAACCCAAAATCATATCGAGCAAAGGAGTTAGCAGCAAACTGGGAATCAAAAGGGAATTGGAGTAGGAAACAGGAGTTGGAACAAAGAGCTACGAGGCGCGACTTGAGCGTACTCTGGCGAACTTTTAAGGACGCTTTGCTTTGCAGACAGATTCCTGAACGAAAACGGTCAAACTATATATTATTTTCCGCTCAATGCATTCACTAATAGAGCGATTCATTCAGCAAGTTAGTTTCGATGCCTACTACCCCGTATATCAATGATGAAAATAAATATCCTAATACTTTCCCCACAATATACCTATGTGTATTTCGGTCACAAGTTTCAATCGAACGAATTCGCGCAGTCCACAGCAGATGTAATCCAAAATAACAATTAGTTATCGATCAACTTGTAAACAGCAATGTCGATCTATGCACATGTGTCTGCAGACAACAGGAGTTATTGATTGAAAATTGGGCGTATATATGCAGAGAGGAAATCAATTCTTCTTCTTCGCCTAAAGTGAACACTGTGTGGGTGTTAACTGTCAGCTGTTCGACCAGGCGTTTTCTGATAAAAAGGAACAGGGAGTAGTTGTAAGTGGTAATCGACCGCGGTCGGTACATGTGGCAGTTAGACCACTACAGAATAGGACCGATTATAAAAATAAAAATTCCCGACCTCTTTTCCCCGAACACGCCGGCAGGAAATGGTGACCATTTGTGGTAGTCGATAATTTATTGTGTTTGTCTATCTACCGGGCCGTCTATCTCTCTGGAATAAAATGCATGCTTAAAAAGGATTTACGAGTGATTAGCTTTTGTGCTCTGCAGTGCGGTAATAGGAAATTTTTAGATTGCTATAAGCATTATGAGCAAGTCGGGTTCAGGGGGGTCATGCGACATAATGTAAGCCAAAGTATTTGGAACAATCGAAAGACTGTGTATGTGGGAAATGATTCATTCGAATCAAAAGAGGCACTTGAAAAGTTCCTATTTGAGAGTTGAACCGAAATCCAAATTACAAGCCTCCCCAAAGAGGTCAGATCGAAATGCTCTCGAGTTTCATGCATATTTTTTTCATCAAAGATCTCTATCTGATCTCGTACCAATTTTTCAGATCTGATGTCAGTGAAGGACAGTCGTAAAATGACAAATACCCACAGAGCGAAATAGCGCTGCTGGCGGTGAATAAATGTATCGTTAGACCTTGGAAATGCCCGCGTCCATATTTGATCTACGTGGACTGATCGGTCCAATAAAAGGCTAATCACGATGGTGACTTCACTATAGATATGCTTTGTATGGTCTGTTACCGAAGGCACTCACAGGTAGTGTCAAACAAGATGCCCCTGTTGTTTACGTCACACATACCCATCAGAATGTGTTCATCCGAAGAAAAATCGATCAAAAGCTTTCTTAAAAAAAGACTTCCCGCCCGCAGATCGGTGAATCTTAAAAGCACGGGGATATGAGCTTCTGAATAGAAATGCAGAAAGGTGACGGTCTATTTCAGTTATCTGGTTAGTAAGTAGGATAACACGGCGAAGCAATTATGCCTCACTTCACTGTATTCCACTGTACGATAATGGTGGTACGCTTCGTTCTGTTCATTTGTCTTATCTCCTACCAGACTTGAATAACCCCATTCTCCGCCAATACTCTGTTAGCCGGATAACAAGCAATCTATGAGGGGAGCATGGTTGAACTTTGTGACTTCTTCATCATCAACATCATCATCGTCTTCGTGCGCGCAGTCCATGAACGATCATTTAACCCACCTCCACTCACTTGATCTTCTACCATGGAAAAAGAGCTTCCAATGTGTAAATAGGCCGTCAATGATGGTGTGATGTGACCCATCTCTCTGATTCGGTAGACTCGTACGGATCACGCATTCCTGGGGGAGTAAGGCGGATCTGCGTACTAGAATTCAAACATAAGATGGGCACAATTCCACACAACGTTTCAGCTCTAAAACACAATGTAGAAAATGCAAACTATTGTTGGTATTGGTGTATTATCCGAGATGGAAGTGTTATTCGCAGACCTTTTGTAGCCAGACTAGGCGACATTGGGTACTGAAACGATTAAGGATTGGACCTATATTCGTGCCAAACGGAGCCGGGGGCAGGGGGATATGGTTCTAACCTAGTTCCACAAAACACAGATTATGCCTTCACGTTGAACCTATGTAATGCAAGAACATAGAAAATCCGAGTAACCAGCTGATATTGGATACACAATGGTGAATCAAGTTGGGAACGGAAAACCGTCGTGCTTATGAAGGAGTGAGAAAGCGAAAATACCGGGCTGACGTGTATCGCGTTTGCGGCATCCAATTAAAGTCGTTAGTTTTGCACTCACTCAATCAATCACATGACAGTACATAGTAGTACTCAGTACGTATGCGACTAAACTCATAAAATCTTGCCAATACCTCTGATCGAATATTTGGAAACACTTTTAAACCATACAAGAGCAGAGAAGACTATCCTATAACCAGACGTACCTATTTCGATGAACACGTGACTTCATGTGCTTGCTCAAATTACCCCGCGTCTTGAACGAGACATCACAGTGTTGACACATATAAGGCCGAACATTGGAATGCGTTCGATAGTGTTTCCGTAGTAGACAAGGTTTGTGACACATCATACCGCATTCGCAACAGCGATACTTGTTCCGGTTAGCGACCAGACGAGATGAGAAAGGCACGCTGGCAGTGCTAACACGAGTATGCGTCTCCGTAGCACGTTGCAACGACCCTGTTTTGGATAGCAACGGTCGGTACGGGAGCATAGGTTTGATAGGTTTGTTACGATTAGTGTTGTTCCCGTTGGTGTTCAGTACTCCAGGACAGATACTCGTCGGAGCGGCGTTCGTCTGAACGGTTGTACTCGCGGAGGGAAGTTCGCATGTAGACGTGACAAGAGAATCCTGGATCGAGGCCTTTGGAACGGAATTTTCCCCTGGCATGATGGTGATTGAATCGGATGCCGTTGTCGCCACGGTGATGCTTGGTATAGGTGCCGTGGTTATTGATGCTGTTGTGTTGCAAATTGTGCTACTTGAGGAATTGACAATACCAACTGGAGTGATAATCTGTGTTGCTGAAAATCAGAAAAACGAATAAATCAAAGTAAGCAATCACTGAGTTTCCTTGGAGGTCATTAACTACATTTATAACATATATTATTTATAAAATAATATAAATATAAGCACATCTACAATCTAAAAGAGCATTTGTAGCATTTACTAAAAGTGTAGTCCAAAAACTTATGTCATTCGTACCTTGAAAAGTGTAACCAGATCCATGGGGCTACAAAGTAAAATGTACGCAGTGCTTGCGGACAAGCACGGTGCCAACGCCAGAACAATAACAACAGAAACAGGGGAAGGGTGGATTGGGATACAGAACGAAGTGTCATAAAACACCTTGATTCGAATAGTAATCATTGTGGTTCACATCTTCACATGGCCTCCGACAATATACTAGCTACGGCTGGCGATAGACAAGTGATTCCGGCCTCAGAGGTTGTGCGTTAGAATATCAACCCCACCACCGCTTCATTTTCCCGTTCAATGTACCCTACGGTGACCGTATGATCGAAGACTTTCCTCTTCTTGAAAATTGATTGTCCAAACGTTTAAACAAAAGAAAAAAGATTTAAGGAAGTACATACTTAAATACAGCTACGTGAACTCAACGTCACAGTTTGATTATCTATTCATTCCATTCTCTCCGTCGAAAAAAAACAAAGGCGAAGGAGCAAATGTTTGAAACAATGATAATATTTGTTTATCTGAAGTTTAGTCTGATCAAAAGTAGGTCGTAAGGCTCCAAATGAAAAACAACCGTTCCGAATGCGTTTGGCCGTTCAACCCTGCGCGAGATATGGATGACCATAAACCCAGTTCACACGGCAAAACTGTATAATATGAGCAAGCATGGTGGCAAATAGCGTAAGAAATGGGTTGTGTTAGTTTATTTTTTCGTAAGCGTGCCGTTTCCCCAAGAAAAAGCTAATCCCAACGGCCGGTTTCGTACGAAAATTGATCGAACGGACGCGATCACATGCACGATCGCACAGATAAGGCGACCACATGGGATTCAGTCACCTCGTGCATCAGATTCGCCTGGCCGTTCGCTCAACAACCAACAAATTTTGCTTGATTCGCGTGTTGAAATTATATAAAGTGATTTCGTTCTTTTCGGGGAGATCTCTCGCATTTCGTACGGTAGTAATTCAATTCAAATATCACATTTGCACTCTCAGTTGAGTTGTAACAGTAATCAGGAATCAACAATCTAGCTATGAAAATACCGTTTATTGTGGCAATGGTCGAGTCCATTGCCAATCAAATCAACATCTCAAAGCATGTGACCATCTGAGTGATACAAATCCTGTTTTTAATGCATCACATCCTCTACACTCGACCCCCCCTCTCTCTCTCTCTCTCTCTCGCGCGCGCTCCACATTCACTTCTGTCACTCGTAATAAACTTAAACCTTTATACATTCGCATCACAACTGTTCATAATCCTGTTGTATATTATGTTTATTGATTTCTAGGGAATTACTATCAAATGAATTTAGACACAAGCTCATGAAGTTTTTTTTTGGATTCCGCTAGGCGTTCTAAATCTTGATCATCATGATCTATTTCTTGGACCGAATTTCATAGCACCAGGTCCCTTTAATTCGCGTGTACCCCTAAACAAAAGTCAGAGCGATTTTTTACTGAAAATTCTGTTCACAATGGACGACCTGAAATGGCACCCGGCTTGATTGTCACACGCAAATAGCATGGCTTCACCGATCCACCGATTCGACGTCCGTCACAGAGCTCGATAAGATGTATGACTGAGGTCTGCCTCATTTCGACACAGAAAGAGCGTGGGAAGACAGGTGGTCAATCCTGGGGTAGAAAAAATGTGTGATCAATTGAACAATGAGATGCGCTGAACAGAAGTGGATCCAACCACAGCGTTTCTTTCTCACATCTAAGTGATGATTTCTCAATCCAAAATGACAGTTTCGCAAATGAAAATTATAATTTCTCAAATCTAACCTAAAATGGTATAGAACAACATATGATTTGCGCCATACATGGAACCTTGGGAAAACGGATCGCAATGCAAACCGCTATCCGATCAAGCTTGCTCAATTATGGATCATCTGAGCTTGAACAAATGTACAGTGCGGAAGGACTGGCGTTAGAGAGAGAGAGAGAAAGAGAGAAAGGCTGGGGCAGTAGACACTAGCGGCATCAAAACACGCCCGTAAAATCGCGGGGTAAGCTTGTTGTTTAAGAACAAAAATGTGGAATAGAATCCCTTCACTAGTGATTGAACATGCTCTAAACCTACCACACTTTGAGGAGGTCTTCTTCACGGCGAACAAATTTGGATCAGTCACTCGGATTGCTGTTGCGATACCCATACATGTGGTCGGTAATGCCGTGGGGACAGTTGTTATTGCTGTTGTCGTTGTTCTCGCAGCCGTTGACATAGTTGTTGTTGTTGTTGCTCCTGCTGTAGTTGTTGTTGTTTTCATTGCGTTGGGTGAACTGGAAACAGTGGTAACTGTCATGATATTGACCGAACTCGCAGCAGTTGTATCCGATGTGATCGGCGGTGGAGAAAATAATGGCTCAACAGGGGACTGACGACATTCGACCGGGATAGATNATTCCAGCACAGTGACAGGCAGTGAAGAGTTCTACGGATAGTGGAACAGGAATGTCGTTCAGGGAAGGGTATAGAACCGGGAACAGAAAAGCCAGATGCCACAGCCGACTGGGAGCAACACCGAAAAAGCAGTAACCACAGTAATTCCAGTAATTCTGAAACATCTACGACAAATGTTCTCGTATAAAAATCACCGTTCATATCTACCGCTATTAGATGCAACGGCCTGCTATTTTTCAATATTTCTTTATGGACATCAATAACTCCAGGTGAAACCATGAACTTTTCAGTTTCCAAGGCTATTAAGTTGAAGATTGTTTGTGATCTTGCTTAATTCTACTCTCCCAAGCACACAGGTAATCTGAACAAAAAATCAATTCATCAAATTCTACAGTTGATTTAGGTTGAAAATTCGCTTTACCCAGATTTCTCATATCCATTCATCCATTCATCTTTGTTGCTGCATACCGAGAAGGCAATTCTTACTAATCTGTGAGAGATAACCGGACCTATGAAAGCATAGTAACTATCAGGCAATAAAAAGAATCAAAGGGCACAGTCAAAATTGTACTTCCTAACAAGCTGAGGTTATGGAGTTGATTTTAAGTTGTTTACAATTAAGTTCAGAGTTGATCTCCGACGAGCGCTCCCCATCAGCTGTGTTTGAATGACAAAGTTGTACCCCTTGTCCACTTTGAGTTGCGTCCACAGACCGAGCTTTCGGAGATCCTGATAGCCACTCTACCATTATCTTCATTAGCAGTTACGGTGTTCTGATATCCGGGTCTCGTTTTGTGCATGTTACTGGTGAGAAAATCAATCCTTGATGCTGCTGAGTGAAAGTGCCATATTTGTTAAGATAGAATAAGACTTGAGGGAATTTACAAGCAAAGCCTTCATAACTCGGGGAGGGGGGACAAAAACGGTGGTAAAGTGGAGATGGGATCTTACTTCCGTGAGATTCACACGATCCACGTATCCAAAACATCTATGGCTCATTATAGCAATGATCGATAAGTGATGGTTGCCAGTGTTCAACTATGGACGATTCATGAAACAATACTCGACGATGAAAATAGGAACAGTCTTCACTCCCCAAATGGAGACTAGAAATTATTTCAGGATACAGTTCACCTATTATGCCGATCCTAACACCATTCCATATTTACAACTCTGTACAGAAACTTCGCAGATTATCTTTTCATCTTCGAAGACCTAAGCAGTTCAATGTCAAGCAAAAAATCATTTCACTTTCTGTTTATCAATGTTTTCCCCGTTCTTTTTTATTGTTCCCCAGTGGTTTTTGTTGGTCTACTAAAGAAAAACTTCAAAACTCTTCGTGTTTTTTATACCCGTTGATGAGCTATCTAAAAAACTGTGTGAACCTCATTTGTCCGCATGTGAAACATTTGCACAGAAAATCCTCTCTGACCTCAACCATCCTTTACATGGCCATTTATCTAGATGATGCTCTCATAAGTCTACACGTTCTTCTTATCGATTATTACCCTCTCGCAGTAGTCAGTAGTACAGAAATTTCCCAGTTCCCTATCTTGTCAGAACCCTTGGAAAACGAGAGCGCGTTTCTTCAGAATTTCTCAGTAACCTTAAAGGTTAAATATTTTACTTGTATTTTTCCTTCTATTGATGAGATGTGTAATTTTTGACTGAAATGCGAACATTTCTTTTATCGCAAAAGTCTATACAAATACAAATACAAAGAACTAGCTATCCTCTATTCACTGTGGACAGAGGCCTACTCATTTCATACCATTATATGATGGCCAATCGAAGAGGTTGAGAGATATCAACGACACGATGACCTAGTTTTCAGCTACAGGAATCGGTCATGCAAGCCCTCGAGCTGAGCTTGGTAAACAACAACACTAGGCCCGAATCGGACTGGCTTCGTATGGAATGAACCAGCGACACCGAGGCGGACCACCGAACAAGTTGAGTGGCAGTAACAGGGCTCGAACCTCAAATCATAAAATCCGAAGCGCAAAAATAATATTAACATAGATTACTTGAGCCTATCAACTTGGACCGCAATAGCGTCCCCATTTATATATTCATCGGATTTGAGATCTGTAACCGAATTCGCAACAAATTCATCGTGCAAATATAAATAAACCCACATAGTCGGTTGACCCTCGAAATTCGGACCCGAAATGTAATAATCGTCATAGTCCGGTCAGATGCTTAATCACGCAATAAATGAAGCGGTCGCAATGCGAATGAAAGTCACGATGGGGACAGACAGAATGCGCGAGCGGTGTTGTTCATTCAGGCGGGGAAAAGGTTAGACGGCTGACGAATCGGATCAAACTAATTGTCCGGTCAAACTCATTTCGGTGACAATCAAATTGAAAAACAGCCCGAAAAACTGTTCATTCATTACGGTAATCAGAAAGAAAACTCCGCGCCGGGGACACTTTCTAGTTGATAACTAGATGGGATAGAGGCGCGGACGTCCAGTGCGAAGTTTCCAGTCAAATTTGTTAAAGTGGTTTTCGGTGACTGCACTCACTTGTTTACTTGCGTGATTGACACTTTCCCGATCCCTATCCCGCACCGTTTCGACCGACTTGTCTGTCGGTACTGCAGAAATTTCGGAGGTAGTAGTAGTAGAAGTAGTGGTAACAGTCTGGCAGGAAATCTGTTCTGCTGGCAAACTAACCGCTGGGGCAATCGCCTTCAGGGGTCTTGGTGTGATTGCATCGACTTGACTTGTGGCCGGAATCGGAGTTATAATCGAGTCAGTTACTGTGCTCACGTTCAGGCCTAGTCTTACAGGTTGTGTAACTTCTGGCTGGACGACCAAACAGGATGGAGAAACGACCGGTTGATTGGAGACCATGGGTACACAAGGACCGACGAAACGGGGGAGAACCATGAGCTGTGGAAGAATGAAAACACCTGGAGGGGTTGGCGTCATGGAACTGGAGGATTGATGATGGGGAGTATTTATCACCGTTGAGTGAACAGTCGTTGTCGTGAAATTCTGACCAAGAGACGATACCGTTCCTGAAGGGGCTAACGGCACAACCACCGTAGATGGTGGACGCATGCATAAGTTGGCAACTTGAATGGGACTCCAGAATCCGGCGTGACTGGTTCCCGAATCCAGTGCTGTTTTGTTTGGAACCGGATCCAGCCCGCAGTGTGTTGAAAGACTTGGTGTGACTGGTACCACAGTGACGTAACTCGACACCACCGAGGATGCAAGTGAGACACATGCCGGTTTGAGTGGAGAAGTTGTAGTGGCTAAGATAGGTTGCTTGGTTATCAGTGCTGAAAATTTGCAAAAGGAAACAAAACCAACCGGTTACAAATCATATATTCGGGCAAAACAATCAACCTATCGTGTCATCGGAGAAACATTTCCGTGATGGAAGCAACACACTACTGCAATCTCATAAAATGTGCTAAATGAATGCGTGTCTAACACGAACCAATCTGAAACTTTATACCGATGTCACGTGTGATTCGACCTATTTAAAGAATGACGGTCAAGACTAAACGAAATTCGCAGTCAATTATTCTATGCAGTTATCACGTGTCTGCGAACATAGCATGGAGTTGACGTGTTTGTCTGGAACATCGATTGAGAGTAAGCGGAAAAGATGAATAGATGGTTCACACACGCGCTCGTCCCGTTCGTTCGGCAAGATATGATGAGCACAACAAAAACAGACCGTGTAACAAACGATATTCAACAAAACCAACTTATCTCAGTTAAAACACACCACTCTACAGAGAGGCATCTAACAAAACTCATACAAATTATAGTATCGTCTAAAACGATGACCGCACTACAAATTAGTTGTCCAGTGGCTAAGAAGGAGCACTGGACAGTTGTTGTATCGAGATCCGTGCAAAGTTTATCTGCCTTCCCCGTCTCCGTAACTCAAGCCACGAGCCTCTCCTAAGAGTCATGAATCGGAGTTCTTGTCCTTTGCATGCACATCTATCAAAAATGAAACCGAGGAGTAGGAAGTTACCGCTCATGCAACCAGTTGTTACCTTTAACATTCTCATGAATAATTACACTCCCTGTCCCAATGCCCAATCCGGTTCGAATTAGTGACCTTTGGCCTTCGTATTGATTGATTTCTCTTCCCCATGTGTGTTCACCACTCTTTTAACCAAACGTGATCTGACTGTAGTTGCCGTTCAGTTGTTGAGGGTGCTGCAAAATATAATTTTTCTATAAAACTGCTCGGTTTCTCAAGGCCAAATGGCATTTTACACGGAAAACACCAATCCAAAACTAAGTGAAGGAGTGTTTGAAGTAAGATTGACGACCCGAACCAACAAGCCAGCGTGCCCGTGAATCAATCAAGACGACAACCGTCAGGTTCAGATCGATGGAGGAAAGATCTTTTGAAATGGTTCGGAATTCAGGCTTTTTCAATCCCTTGATAGATTGCGTCGCCGACTGGCTAACCTGATTCCTACTATTAACCCCTCAGAGAAAAATTGAAGAGAAAGTTCGCAGGACCTCTTCGACAGATGGTTTAAGAGACACGTCCAAAAGAATATTTTGTCAAGTGAGAAAGGAGTTTCACTTAATTTTGAAGTGAAACGCGTAAAAATTGGAGGTTCCGTGAATATTGGTTGCGCGGGGTCTGATACCCGTATTAAGCTCGTAAAGATGGGTGGTTGGATGCATGCGTTCTAACTGTGAGGTCCCCAGTCGGGTCGATGGATTCTCAGTGTTGATTTTTTTATTACACACTATCGTGTGACGAACAACAGACAGGGAAAGCCCCATATTCACAAGGACCTGCTGTTCAGTGATGGAGAGCGGTAACCTAAGCCCCGGTGAACCACATAAGGCCCCGAAAGGTTAGGTGTGGTACTGAACCGGACGACAGCACAGCTGCCTGCCACCCAACTAGGTCAAAACAGATGTCCAGTGCTTCCCGGTACTTCAGCTTACGCTTTGTTGATACGACAGAGTCATCATATAATCAAAGCAAATCTTCCATTGCTGTCATATAATTTTCTATTTACAGAATTACTATCGCGAATACGAAACATAATTAAACACAAACATCCATAATTTTCTCTTAAGAAGAAAACCAATGAAATTTCCGTGTTGCACAACTCAATGTGATACCCAATCACAGAGTGAAAATCAGAGCAACGAGAATCGGCTGTTCGTGCTTTGATACGGAAGCCGCCAAACTAAGTCCTGGAGCAATGAACCGCGAAAAGCCTCCGAGGTCGATTCTATGACAGTGTCTCTGCCTCTGTCGATCCGTTTCGACCTCAAAGAGAGACGCGCCACTTTGAGAAATAGCGAGGGTACACCACTGGTGCACTTACTCAAGCTTATTCCATACACAAAATTAGTGTTATAGGAGATTGATTGAACCCAGTCACATGACTCAACCAAATGAATACGAGAATAGAATGAAGCAAGCAAAGAGAATACTTGACGTCATCGACGGAACTTTGTCCACACAAAAATTCTACTCAGAGAGAGAGAGAGAGAGACAGTTGGGGTCAGTTCGCTTTCAGATTGTGTTGGTGGTAGAAAACATAAAGGTGGTCGTTACTACTACTTACTTTCCATCATCTTTTGATTTTGCGTGGATCCTTGATAGTTCACAGATAATCGTTTCTTTGGGGGAGGTCGAATTGCACTTGGACCCGATCGACCGGTCTGAAAACGTTGCTCATGAGTCTGTGATCCAGACGTGGTTATGATGGGAGTCAAAACAGAGCTTGTTCCGGTATCGGCATTGGAAACCGCAGTCAGTGGAGGAGAGGAACACGATGTGGATGATGGAGGGTGCACTGATTCGGATTCTGTAGTGGTGACAACACCCGAAGGATGTGTTGACACGTTGGTGACCGTTGCAACCGGCTCGGTAACCACGTGGAAAAGCTTGTCCGTCTCCGGATCGAGATGTTCATTTGTTTGATGCGGATTATCGCATTGTGAGTCGTGGGACTGATGGAAAACCGAGAAAGGTTTGTCCATATCACAGGTACTGGGTTCCGTATCTGTGCAACAGACGTGGAACAGAATGAGGAAACGAAAGTGGAACGGAAAATGGCATTCTATACGAATGCGAGAAATGATAATGGAGTGCAAAAAAACAATGAAATGGTATGACAATAACGGTTATGATGACTGGGTACGCGTGCACGAGCTCGCGCGCACGCACGCACGCACACACACACCCACCCACCCACACACACACACACAAATAATGCATACCGGAACTGGCGGGATATTCTGGGGTTTGGTCGCGTGGTTCACCGGAATGAGCGAGAAATAAAATGGTCCGAGCAGCCTGAAGCTCCTCTTGGCTACGTTTGTTCAATTCCTCTCCACTACTATTGCTCGCCGCAGGTGAATCGTCACACTGACGTCGCACTTTGGAATTCGTATCTAATATTGGAGAGTCGGCTTTTTTGTGCAGAGCGCCCATATCCAGTGAACTCTCTGAAGGGGTTGGACAAGATGATCGTGAAAGAATCGTATCAATCACTATCCTCGCCAAAAAAAATGAATAAACGAAAAGATTGATTAACGGCATTGTTAGTAAGTTATTCATAATGTTTCGTTGGGCGAGATACAAAGCACCGGAATCCGATGGCCTCCCTCAGCTCTATCTGAAGAAGGTGGAAAAAACTTACTGCAGCGATGCAAGTTCTGCACTTCAATGTTTTAAACACCGAGCGAGTCCCTCTCGTGTTGTCTCCATCTTTACCAAGGGCCCGTGAACTGTCGATGTCAAACCCAGTGGTCTAAACCAAATCCCAGTAGGATCAAAGCTGTTAGCGTTCATCATTCTTCGCAGATTGTACAACACAGATGCAGAGTAAACCCTCGAGGATCAGGTTGTGGATTTATCGACCACATCTTCACCCTCAGACTGTTGCTAGGACACAGTCAGTCTTTCCAACGATCACTATGTGTCTAAACATCTGTGCTGGATTCAATTCCACCGATGGAACTGAACTATAGAACTATTTGTCGAGAAATGGAGTACCTGAGGTATGTGTTGATCCTTGAAGAGTTGTATCACCTATGACTGGCTTTCGCCACAACTTTGCCTAATCCAGTAGAGTGCGGTAAGGCTGCCCCTTATCCCCATCACTCTTCAGTTTTGCAAAAGATTTTGTCTGGGCTAGTAAATGGTGAAAATGGAATCGTTCCCGGAAACATAGTTCTGAACTTAAAATATACCGATGATACCGCCGTGCTGGGTGGTAATACACAGGCACATCAACTTGCTTTGAACTGCTTGGCGATCAAGGTATCCATGTGTGGTATGCGCTTTGTACTATCCAAGTGCAAAGCAGGAGCCAGCCACTGTACCCGC
>UZAN01046477.1:10128-29105 GCA_900618425.1 Echinostoma caproni
GAATTAGCCGCCCATATTTCCAAGGTTGGAGCAGATTACGCAGGATTGAAACACCTTTGGTGTAGACGCAATGTTTTGTTGAAACTGAAAGGTCCTGTATATTGCGCAATTGTGCGGTCAGTTTTGCTTTATGGTTGTGAGACCCTAAATTTGCGCGTGGAAGATATTCGTCGTCTTGAAGTATTCGACTGCAGATGTTTACGTAGTTTGGCTCGGGTTGGATGGAGCGAGCTTGTAAGCAACTCTGAGGTGAGGCGTCGCGTATTTGGTAATGATTCGATGGAGAATTCGTTGTCCCATCGAATTCAGATTAGTCGGCTTCGCTGGTTAGGACACGTATTGCGCATGCACAGTCATCGACTGCCCAACCACTCCCTATTCGCGATTTCTGCTCCAGGTTGGAAAACCGCTTGGAGGTCAACAGGTGACGTGGAAGCGAGGCGTGAAGAAATGCACAGAACGATTAGGCATAATCGGTGTCTTCTGTCTTCCAGGTTGGGGTCCGAAAGATTCTGCAACTGGCTGGTTGGGGACACTGAAGAGTATAGCGACCAACTGTCAGTGATGGCATTCTTGACGTGATTTCCTATCAGGTCAGAATCCTTTAACCGGTATGTATACACACTTGGATTGTGTACTCTGCGTGTTGATCATAGAGGTTCACTTTCTTTTCCTCCCTCCAAGTAGGCCCAATGCCTCTCCATCTTGTGCTTTATCACTTGATTTGTGTACATTGTGAGCTTGGCAGCGATCAGTGAAGTTCACTTCGCTGTATCTGGCTGTACGCTGATTATGATGAACATTTTATTGTAGTACATGATCTCAAATTACTATACGCTTATTTGGGACACCGTATCAACCCTATCAAAGCGTTATCATCATCCAGAGTAATTGACCTCTGCATGTTTTGCCAATTCGAATGCGTATAGCAGACCTTCAGACAGGTTTGTTGCAAGACTAATAATGGAATTGCACACTGAAGTTGGTATGAGGCAACAATAATTGACCAAACATCTGGTTTTGTCTGTTTATCAGCGTTCCTCAGTCACCGCGCAGTGATATTTTGAACATATATTGATCAGAGCTAATAGATGCGCTTTTACATCACAATACATGACCGATGAGAGGTACGTTATTGCACATCGAACACGGAATATACAGGTTATACCGTTTTAAATAACCAATGATGTTGCGATGCTACTGATGGTTCTATCATTGTGCGAGGGGGCAGTCATGTTTCCGCCACCGCACGCCTGTACGCACCGTTGAACGATTGAATGACCCACTTAACGGACGTAGCAAGATCTTCCGGTGATTGTATACAGACACACACACACACCCAATCATCATGAGTGTCGGCTGACCTTGACGAGTCCGTTAAAGCGGATTTGCTGTACGCCTTAACTCGCATATTCATTCGGCTTTGCGGCTCACTCGTGTGTGTTCTCATGTTTAGTTTCTCTTCGGCCCGGCAGACCGGCTACAACCAAATGGATTATTCAACTGCAATCTGTTATCTATCATGCACTCACCTAACCGTGATTGAACTAAGCAGGCGAGGTTAATAAAATTGCCGAGAATGAATCATCCTCAGAACGGATAATTGAATGTTGCAATTCATGGAAGATGTCCATTATTCCTACTTCTCTTTATGCAACCCAATTTCCATCCAGCTGACTAACGGAATAAAAAAGCCTCAATGCGCTACGGCTCCGTCTAGACACTAGACAGATTCATGGCCATGCGCTTCAATGAACCTGTCTAGGCGCAACACACGTAATTATTCCTATACTTGATAAGTATTGAATTGGTGGCACAAACGGGATTGGTACGTTCTATAAATCCTCTGCAACTAAGCAAGAAACCAGACCAACCCCGGAGACAATTCCCTCTTCTTTATTTGCTGCGTCAGGGACTGTGAAACACCCAATCATCCGTGCTGAAACTCACGGAAGCACTCATGCAATTTATATCCCAGAGCTCCTGACTCATGAATACACAAACAAAACATCTGTCAACGGACCGTTCCTGCGAGAATTTTGTGACCGAAATTGGATATTCCGCAATAAAAAACCGTGTTGCATTACGCCAAGGCTGGAAATGCACGAGAACGGACATCTTTGTGTTCTACAATTAGAACGAACAGCACCAATCAGTGCTTTCGGTGTGGAAATAGGAAGCACCAATGAGAATTGTGTGTGTTTGTCAATCGCGAAATGTCTCTCTTGTTGCTTCACAATCCCACTGACGTTGACATACACACACACACACACACACACACACACACACACACACACACACACACANCACCGCCCAACTGCCTGTCTATGAGCGATCGAGAGGAGCAGTGACTGACCAAAACTTTGAACCAATCTGGTCTGCATTCAATCCGACCAATCTTCTGACTTGACCTTCAAGCAAATCCACCAATCACATTCGAGGGGAAACCTCACGACGTGATTTCGCGCTTAGACCGCCACAGACTATCCACTGGACCGGATCTAACAAGACGACCGTCCAATAGGGATGAACTGATTTCCTCGTAGACGGAAAAAAGTACATGTGAATAGTTGATCCAGTGAGGTTGAACATTTCAGAGTGGCGGGGTCTGACTGCCCGTCCTCCGGGAACAAGATCGTCACCCTACTTCTCTGAAACACTCCACTTTATTGACACAGAGTGTATGGAGTCCAACATCTACTGTACTGGTCAGTGATTGTTTTATCACCCCAACTACTCGAACCCATTATCATGGGACGTCATATTTTTGGGTAATTCTAAATTCCAGTTTTTTTCTTTAGAGGAACGGTGTGTGATGTGGCCGCCAGTTACCACCTAGTTTCTACAGTTTAGTCTTTTGAAGAAGATGAACATATTGTCTGGAAGTGGGAGGTTACTTATCGCCTCCAATCGTCGAAGATGAGTAAAACCGCGAGCATCCTCAAGTCGCCAGTGACAGAATAACGCTTGGTGTTACTGAGGCTGCCACTTTGAACCGTATTCCCAAGATTCTTCGCGAATGTCTCTATAAACTTAGGTCACTCCGTGTTGGGAGAAAGCCGATGATCAAGAAAAAGGAAACCTTTGGTAGAGTATCATAATTCTTTGCGACTCTTTTCCCCTGAAGCATCATACCCAGAGAAACCATTATCGTTAATTGGGGGTCTTTCTAATTTCTTATTCAAACCCTCTCACTGAACCATAAGTTTCAAATGAGAAACTTTAGTTTCTGGTAGCCACTAACTGAATCCGTCCTTCGTCTTGCTGTTCGAATCAAACGCTGTAATTATTTCCCGGGTATTTGAGTACAATTATTGCCGTAAGTCAACTATATCCTTCGATGCAAAAAGAACATATGCCGACCCAAATTGGTTCAAAAGAATTGATCAAGTTCATGGGACCGTCAGTCTCAATGAAATTTACTTACTATAGAGTATTCAGTGTCTGGGCTGAAACCGCCTTGTCACGATTTATGTCTAGATTTGCGGCTGTATACGGTAGCCGATGGATTCATGTTTGAGTGAAGCACTTTCCGGCTGATCAAGGTCAACTACCACCTGGTTCATTCTTTCTCATCTCAAGATCACCCGATCCATGCTGAACGATATGACGCTCACGAGGAGGACGTACAATCAGACCCGACAGCATCGAAATTTTCCACCTCGCTTCAGTAAGTCACGTGTAATTTTGTCTGTCTGTCTGTCCGTCTGGAAATCCGTTCATCCCCACTGGACGAGCGTTTTGATAGACCGGTTCCAGTGGGTCCAGTGTGTGACGGCCGAAGAACCATCCACTTTGTGAGCTACTCTGTAAAATGTGATTAATGGCTTCTCTTGAAGTTATAACGGGCTCATTTTCAGTGGCAGTGAATTCGCTTACAGTTTTGGAGTTTCGATCCGTCTCACCTGACAGGTCAAGTTTCAACTTTCCCTCCTGATATAAAGCTTAGTTTCCGCAGGTATCCACGGGATCCATCAGGATTCGAATGGACTGTAGGAGTATTTGTTGTCGATGTCCAGAGCTAAGTCAGTGTCTATCAGTATCTATCTGAATAAGTATTCAGGATAAACAATGAATCCATCCGACGGTAGATTCGCATTTTCTCTGGTCACCATTCACTCTAGAATATATAATTCATTTGGAACTGTTCGGAGAACCAATATTTAAGTTCTTTGGGTGATCCAAACATACTACTCATAGCACTCCCCCCCGGCGACGAGAAGGATTTCTGTATGCCTCGACCGACTGATAGTCGATTGCCTTTTGGATCGTGAACGTGTCTTTCTCAGGGTTTTCAACGTTAGCTAGTGTCGTGTTTCTGTTTTTGTAATGGGACTGTGAAGTTTCAATTTTTGTTTCTCGTGGAAATTGTGTTAGTCGTTTCACCTACCAGATTGCCAGATCATTCCGATACACAGCACACCGGACTTCTTTCATTCGTTGTACAACTTGCACCCGGGATGGCGTTCTTCAACTATTCGTTAAGGGGCCTTTCCGTTTTTGGAAGTAACTTCCTCCAGCCAGAGCGGCTAGTGAATCTCCCAATATGCAGCTTATACTTTACTTTACATCCCAGTGGAAGCACGCTTGCGGTCCGTCTAGTTTGTATCCCGGACTTACGCACTGTGTGCGCAGGTTTTCCTGAGTCTCACATCTTGCCTGTTAAAGTTGTTGAGGGGATGAATAGTATAGCAGCCAACGCCCTCACGTTTAAGGCCATGTTAACTCTCATTTGACCAGAGGCTGAATTTATCTCAGTAGTGCAAAATTAAACAATGTATTGGATAATGAGTTCACATTGTCCATTCCTGACACTTCAGAAAACAGTATTCTGTAGACTGTACAGCCCAAAGGCTGGACTTGCATTTTACGCTCCAACGTAAATTTTTCATCCATATTGAAGAAGGCAAAATGAAGTAAGGTAGTAGAGAAACAGACCACGAAATTTGCATTGAGAAGTTACAGTGAACGCTTTCGTCGAGAAAATCCCAATGGTCTGCAACAACATGTTGCATCACTTGAATCATTCAAAATAGAAAATCCAGTGATAAAGTAGTCGTGTTCGTGGATGGTGAATGTTAGGAACGAATTCTAACCAGGACGCTATGCACAGTATTTTTGGCCGCTCGTAACCCCACACCAGAAATCAGCACACACAAGAATGAGAGAGTTCTGATCGGAGCTGGGTTGGCGGTTTAGTGGATGATCGTGAGAATAGATCAATCGATTAAACGACGGCCTGAAAATCGATCAAGTTGGCTCACAGACAAAACGGATTGAAAGGGTATTAGTCAGTGTCTGTCATGAACAACTGTGTCACGTGATTGGACTAGAAATGGGAACCGATTGTGTTGAAATAATGGATCAAAGTGACTTTGTCAGTGCAGAAGGAGATGGTCTTGAAGGTGAACTGTGCTTGGAGGCCGTAGTTAAAGCAACCAAACACAATGCAAAGCGGGGTGATGGAGTGGAGTATCCGTAATCCATTGTAAACCGTGACTAGAGATTAGTTTTCTTCGGCTGTGGCCAGCTTATCACGTTCGTTAGTGTACCAGTCATTGAATAATGCAATTACGGCTGAACGTCATCGTTAAAGATCGGGTCTAGTACGTCCGACGTGATGGTGTCTTGGTGTTCACGATCTCGATCGCCAAACCAGTAGTGCTGAAATCTACGATCCTGCTCCATACAAAGCAGTCATCCCTCCTCTAAATGTTGCTAAATTAATTACAGACCAAACAGAAGTATTTCAAAGGTTCATCAGTTTACAGTCGGATAAAGCATGCAATCCTGATGGACTACCACCAGTGATGGTGCGCAAAAAATTTGCAGTGTCTCTCTCTCTCCATTGTTTTCACCGACCTGCGCAACCTGTTTTTGTATTCCGGAATGCTGGAGAGTGACTTCTATCACGCCAGTACTCCAAAAGGAAAGTCTTCACTTTTACGCTGCACTCAAGGAGTTCTCCAAAGTGTTATTCGAACTCCGTTCTTGTTCACAACCTATATTTCTTCCAAGTCTGCTTTATTTTTCTCATGTTTCGCTTACTAATGATGATGTTGTGCTTGCCATGAAGCTTTCGAATGCCTTCATGTGCCCCAGCTTATTCAGAATATTTTACTGCTCACTGACTGATCTTCACAATACAACCATAGAATAAATCCTTCCAAGTGTAAAAAATGTCTTATTTTCTTTGCTGAAGGGTGACCAATACACTGATATGATGAATTCTTGTCAGCATGTCAGTATCAATGGCGAACAAGTTTCCAGAACGTGCTCCGTCAAACACCTTGGAGTCACCATTTTCTGTAATCTGTCCTGGTCTCTTCATGTCGCCGAGATATTTCACAATGTCAGGAATCTCACGTTTTACATTATTCGTTTGAAAACGCGATCTACCCAAACTCACTTAAAAGAGCGTTTTGTTTTCTCTTGTACCCTTCCACACTGGCACCACGCATCCCCAGTTATGTTTCCCGGTCTTTTAATCAAAGACTTTGAACTCATACGTACATCCATGAAACATGCATGTCGATACAGTGGTATATCTCGCAAGCATGTTGTGCAGTTTATTATTTCACAACACTTTAGCGCTTGCCAGAAAATTTCTTCCAGAATATTACTATACCCATCCCACCCACTGTACTCTCACCATAGTCAGTGTATCCCCACATCTAACACTCGCTCCAAGTATAAGCGTATAGCAAGCAGCACGCAACACAACAAGTCTCCTGTAATACCGTACCGGTCATTGAAAACCCTAAACTCAAACTTCGTCAAATTCGGAGAATTTGTTCGTATATGCAACGCACGATTATTCCTTGCCTGCTTTTTCCATTGGAGAAAAGTAATTGTGTAGTAGTTGAATATTCATCCTTCATGTGGCGAAGTAAAGCGGTTTCTTGACGTGAATTGATCCTTAGTAAACCTAAAGGATATATAAAGCAAGAAAGCTGAGCTGTACGCTGCCGCTCCGATGTAAATACTATATCACTCTCCCGTGAAAATGAAATGAGAAAATTTACCGGATGCTCGACGTGATGACCACATAGATAAACACATTGAACAAGGGCGACTTTCTCTGATTCAGATGCAATCAATCCCTGCTTGATTGAACAGATTGGGGGTCTCACACAGTTTCAATTTACTGTATGACTTATCGTGTGTCATATGCTTCAATAACGGGTTTCGCCGAGGTTGAATTGTTGGACTCCAGTCCATGGGACTCAACGATTTCAATCTAAAAAAATTACTTCTCTTGAAGCATCTTTAAATATGGAATGTCAAAGAGAAGGCTTTTTAAGGGACAAACGATAGACACGTGTGCAAAATGCAAGGGAATTTCGGGGTATCTGCCATGCAGAATCTCAAATTCCTATGTGGAAACCAATTGTTTAGTGTATATTAAATCATGGACAGTGTATTGAATTATTGATCTGACTGTATGTATCATGATCAGTTGATTTTTATTCAATCGATGATGAAAATCAAATCAGTTTTGTTGTTGTAATAGGTAACTGTCTGGAGCATCAGTGAATGTGTAAATTCAATCATTATGGTTTAATTCCAAAAGGCGGTGCTCGGTCGCGAGTAGTTGTTCATTGAGGATTACAGATTGGACATCACTAATTTGGCATACATAACACAGAAATCTCATCAGAAACATACCATCGCAGTTCCTGGCTGCATAACGGGTATTAGGTGTACAGCAATTTGCCCTCTGTGATCTTGTTGATTTTTGATCGTTGAAATAAATCATCAAATATACTACCTACTACTCACAAATGTGAGTAGTACCTCACTACAGTGGTTAGTGCTCTGTTCATTCGTAGCGATTTATCAGTCAACGGGGTAGAGGCGTGCATCGCCAAATGATGCAGAACTACTGATTCAACAATGGAGTGCGTTGTGAATCGAATCCAAGAGCCACAGTCCATGTTTTCTTATGTTTTTGGATGCGGCGTGCACTGATAAAGATGCACAAGGCTCCGAAAATTTCAATTTTCTCTGATTTCTTCTTCTTAGATCAACAGTTGAAAACATATTACAATGAAATGATATAATTTAAATTATCTTTGGAACAATGTTTTCAGCCGGTGAAAGACAACTGGCCACGAGGTGCCTATCATCTGACACGAATATCATGTAACAGTGAAGAGAAGCTGGGAGTTTACTGCCTCCAGCACGACCGGGAGAAAATTGTTTGTGGTCTTCGTAACGGGATTATCGAAATCTGGCGACGATCGGATAAACCAGTAACCGAACCTGATCCTGAACTGTTACGCGCTGAGAAATCGCACACAGGTGCACAGGAACTTATCGTCATCAATGAATTACCCGCCAACAACAATGACACTGGGAATTACCAATGTGTTCAGGTAAGCCCCAAACCTCGATGCTCTAGAATAGCATTTCACTCATACCTCAGATTGCATATTCGTTCTGCTTGTCAATTTGTAACAAGACAATACGAATACTTTCAAAAATATTGTATGAGTTTGAGCACCTCAGACCATTTCTGTAAGATGTGTTTTTTGCTTAAATAAGCAAATCCTTTATCCAAAAAAATTTCTCACACCTCGAGTCATGTACATGTGAACAACAGAACATGACAAGCTTCCCTTTCCCTTATTTGTATCGCCCTAAAAATGCGCCCCAACACAGTATACAAAAGGAAGTAATGCGATGATCAAATTCCGACCATAAGAATGAGTGGTGGTGGCGCAGTGGGTTAATTGCTCTCAACGGTATGCTTTGGACCTTGTGTTCCGAGGTTCGAGACCTGCCCACGCCATCCAACTTTGATGGTAGAGAGCTTTCCTATCGTCCGGTTCAATACCACGCTCAACCTAGAGGGGCTTTATGTGGTTCACCACTCCAAGCTCCGGGGCTTAGGTTACCGATCACCGTTATTGAACAGCTGGTCTTCGTGACTACTGGATCCACTCTGACTGCTGTTCGTCACATACTGACATATAAGAAAAAAAGAACGCATGTAGACAGTGCTAGACTCTGTCGTAAAAGATGAAAACACTGAGATCCTAAATGTGGGTCGAATACTGCTACCACGTAGTGATGAACAATTTATTTGCCGTAATGAAGTTGAATACAGTAGGTTCACGTTGCAAAACATGCATCCAGGACTGTTTCACAGCGTCTCATCAGGTTCATATGGTAATTTGTAACAATTACCAGGACAACTTCAAAGTAACGACTGTCTCGTGTAAGCTAACTAGCTCAGCTCAAAGATCTACCCAAACTAAACAAACCTGGGATATACTGAAGATCAATTTGATCAATTGCCAATCGGATATCATACTAGCCAAGCGAATGGCTCGCCGAGTCTCTCAACATCCTGGATATTAATCCAGCATGAATGTGATATAACTGTTCATGAGCATGTCATCGCATACAAATTAGTCAATTCTCTTTTCGATTATATTTAAAATACAAAGCGTCAGATTATCAGCGTAGATATATAAATATACTGATACATTTGAACAGGCAAGTCAGAAGACAAACACTGCGAGAGGAATTCCTTTCATATACTCTCAACGGTCGCGAACGTATAACATCGAACAGGATAGACAAATAAGGTTAATTAAGAAATCTAGTTAGTTTTAACTGTGTGTGTGATTGTATACAGAGTGCCAAAAAAGGAATATCCATATCTCGCTGCCATACAAAGGGGAGTCAATAATGCAGCTTGTCACACAGGGTATCAAAAAAGCGCTTTACAAAGAACCTACTACTACGCTGCCACATGAAGAATCAATCCGATCACACGGTACCTCCCTCTCCTCCCATTCAAAGATCGTCGTCCAGTCCAGTCTAGCTCGCATCGCATTTACGCCTTCTGTGGCAGCTGCAACGAAGCATACATTGGTAGAACTGACCGATCACTGCGAACTAGAATGGCTGAACACAGCCCAAAGTATGTGCGTGACTCTATGGCTGAGCTCACATCACTCACTCTAACCGCATCATACAGACCGACTTCGGCCATCTCACGTCACACGGTTGAAAGCGTCCTTACGAACGAGTTCTCGGTTTTGTTACGTCATCGAGACAAACACCGACTAAGGATACTCGAAGCATTATCGATCACTCACAACAAACCCATACTGTGCATCCAAAAACGTATCACCTTTACTCTTGGCCTTCCCTGGCTGTAACCAATCACGTGCATCACACAATGTACACAATCACACACACATGGTTAATACTAACTAGACTTCTTAATTCGCTTCATTTGTCTATCTTGTTCAATTTTATACGTACGCGACCGATGAGAGTATACGAAAGGAATTCCTCTCGTGCAGTGTTTGTCTTCTGACTTGCCTGTTAAAATTCATTACGGGATCTAAATGTTTCATAAAAACATTTTTTTCAAACTTCAATGCAGCTATTTTATTCAGCTTGACCGCGTTGTCGCCGAAAGTTCACCAGGGCCCAGACAACCAATACGTTCATAAAAAAGTTGGAAAATAAACTGAGAGGTACCGTCATCGGCAGATATGTTGACGACATTCTTGTAATGAACAACTATGAGCTGAACTCTGTCAACCTACTGCACAAACTGCATGCCGGCCATGGAAGTATACTCTTGTCCAATGAAAACGGACGTGACAACAACTCGCACCCCGGGAATTTTCGATAATCGGACATCGAGACCGTTGTCTGCACTGATCTCTATACCGCACACAGTAACTGAACTTTACCAGCTTTGTACAGCTGCGTTAAAAATGTGGTTTATATATATATACATATATATATATATATATATATATATATGAATGAACTGACAAAAGATTACCGGATACGGATGCCTGACGAGCGGCAAGAACCGCGAAACCGGTTGTGTGCTTCCAGGGAAATTTTGTCCAGTCATTCACATAATACTGATTATGAAATATATATATCTGTGTATAATACCAGCTTGCTGAAAACCGTGGCGCCAACGACACAACAATAATAACAATAACGGGAGGAGGAGGTGGGGAACAGAACATTGGAAGAAAAGACTGAACTGTTAAAATGGAAAATTATAAAGGAGTAGAATGATAATTTGTTTGTGTGTTTCATCAATTATTCCACAATACTACTCACAGGTAACTGTAAAGAATACATCGGGTAAATGTAATGCTTGTTTTTGTGTGTAACAAATAAAAAAATGTTGTGCATCCGGACACCTCTTTCTTCAACCCTTGTACATAGCCGAAGATAAAAGCGTAAGTTCTCTCGACCAATTCAATTCGAATCAATACCAATTATTCCACACCACTGATCGCAATTGATTGTACGTTAAGTGCGAATAATCTTTCAAGCCCGGTAGGTTTGTGGCAAATCAGTCCGTAACTTGTATAGTGGTGGGAGGCTTTCGATTAGAGATAACAGAATATCATAGCATGAGCTGGTTGGTACAGTGGTAACACACACATGCCCGATGGACCCGGAGTTCAAATCCCGGACAGGACGGTGGATATGTACTAATGGTGAGCCCTTGTAAGAGCGAAACTGGAGTCTATTACTTGAACCGATGAACTGAGAATTGTACGCGAAGGTGAAGTCCGAAGGATGGGCAGCTCAAATCAATAAAGACCAATTGTCCTACACCACTACTTACAAGTAATTGCGAGTCAAACTTGAAATATCAATCCAGTCTTGTAGATTCGTTGGCAAATCAGTCAGTACCTGTAAGAAAGTCCTGACTTGGTGGGAGGCTTTCGATTGGAGCTAACAGTATGTCATGTCTCCCTTCGTTGCTGTTGGGCGAAAATGAACTGACTATCACTGAAGATGACACCTGAACAAACATGAATTTACGAACCCTAATGTAAACGGTCTCTACAATGAGACTCGCAGAATGAGTACATCCGACACGATTAGCAACGAACATTCCAGGTGCTTAAAAAAGTTGCAGCAAAATCCAGAAGTCATAATTTCCAGACCAGATAAAGGCACAGGTATTGTCATCATGATCAACCAGGACTAGTTAGCCAAGATGAATGTCATTCTCGATGATAAGGCTAAGTTCCAGTAAACGAAACGCAGAGAAGGATAAAACTGAACAGATTGAAAATGAGTCATCCTAGAATTCACGAAACCTTAAATAAAGGAGCGTGATAGATGCGACCACGTTTGAATGTAGTCGACCAACTGGGAGGAGGATTCCGAGGATGTCTGGACTACGGAAAATCCATAAAAACGATATTTCACTCAGACCGATACTGGGCATATGTAACTCATCTTACCACACAATAGCTAAATGGTTCGTGAGAAAATTAAAACCTATAAAAATTGGACTATTGCAGCATACTCTACGAGGCTGGGTTGATCTGGTGAATTCCATTAAAGACACAAATGTAACCGGATTTCGAAAACTTTTCCTCGAAGGTACTTCGATATTCCCTAATGTTCCTATCAATGAAACGATCGATTACTTAGCGGACTACATCCAGATGAGTGGTAGCAATATCGGTATGCCGTCTGAGGACCTGAAGCAGTTACTTAATGTTTGCATACATAATGTGTAATTCAAACGAAACGATGCTATTTATTATCAGAAGGACGGCGTTACAATGGTCTCCCCACTGCATCCTTTGTTTGCAGATGTCTTCAAATAAATGCTAGAAAACAACGCTCTCAAAGCGTCTGGCAAAAAATGCAAGCTGTACAAAAAAATATGTCGACGAAATATTGTGTAGGGTTCTATGCAACACTCAATGTATGGAAAAAAACACGTGATCGGGTCAATACATTCATTTTCAAAGTTTCGTATCTCTCAAAGGAAAGCGAAACTTAGTTCAGTGCCTCACTAACAGAGCGCAAAATGTCTGCTCGGCTGATACAGTTCAGAATGCATTAGAATTCCATGCACCAGGTCTTCCGTAAAAATCAATACCCCCGGGTCGATTTGTGGGCAGCATAGAAAAACAGATGACACCATTACGGAAATAGTTACTCGAATGTTGACAGCTGCGATCAGTCCTACATTCCACACAGCGCAATTGAGTGTCAATCCGCATCCAGGGCGCAGCTCAAAAATGAATTTCATTTTTTCTGTGGTCTTCTGCGTTCACTCGTTCATTTTTTCCCGTAGAGCATCGGTCACACGAGCGGACGCTTGACTCAGACAGTTCGTGAGCATCAACCGGCTCGGTTGAACACTAGGGTGACAAAGTCACCATTCAAGTCAAGCCAGTAGTAGCTGTATGCACTCGGATGGGTGAATCTTCAGCATTTACACCATGTTTTTGGATTCAAATTTACAAAATTATTACATAATGAAACTGAAAGCAGCAGATATTGTATTTATCAATGAAACAAGCAATTGCGTGGCTCTCCCATTTCCATTCTTCCTGCATTGATTAGCTGCATATTTACGTTGATGACGTTGTTTTAGATTGCAAAGCATCCAACCCTGAAGAGCCTTTAGCAATTCAAGTCAAGCTAAACGGCGTTGTTACTTGATCCCTGTTCCGTTCCCTCTCATTGAATACCTCTAAATGTCAGGATGTTGTGTTTTCCCTCTTGGCCGCTGTACCATAGTCAGCCCTCACAGATAGGTTCTCNTGGGTTGCAAAGCATCCACCTCTGAAGAGGCTTCGAAAATTCAAATTCCGTTCCCTCTCATTGAATACCTCTAAATGTCAGGATGTTGTGTTTTCCCTCTTGGCCGCTGTACCATAGTCAGCCCTCACAGATAGGTTCTCTACCCCGTTTGCCAATCATGAATCCGTATCGAAATCAGCAATGGTAAAACACATTACCATACAATTTTCGTGGTCACTGCATGTTCAAAACGCATTCTGTAAAGTTAGAAAGCTTTCATATTTCTCACTCCGATTGAGATTACTTTCTGTTCCCCATACGCTGATTTTTAGGTTTGTGAATGCATGCCTGCTACCCCACTGGTTGTATTGCTCCCCAATGATTTTTCCCGGCATGTTGAAGAAAAATTTTTTTATTGGTGAGATCTCTGAAATACATCTCTAAATGTAGTGGCATTGTCAGGGATAAACTCGCGGATTCTGTCACAGACACCTACCGGCACGTGAAAATTTTACTGCCAAAGTACTCTCAGACACACCATTCATTACACAACGAATTTTCAAAAGCTGTATCTACATCATCTACACTCTCCAGATTTAAACTTTCATCTGCACGTACCAGTACTCATAGTGATTCTATTTTGCCATATCTATTACGTCTACTTATTCACAAGTAGAAAGTTTCCACAGAATTGCTCAATTGGTTGCTTCATTGACAAACAATCTACTGCTTTCAGTTTCATTATGTGTGATTCCGTTAGCTTGAATCCACAAATATGCTGTAAATGATGAGAATTCACCCATCCGGGTACATAAAGCTACTACTGGCTTGATTTGAACTTGTGAATGTGCTGTGGGATACTACTCACATTTGTGAGTAGTATCGGGGTGCATACAGCGACTACTGAAATGAGCGTAATTTGATTAATCAGATTATTTAGTTGACTTGACCATAGCGTCTTGTTCCTATATCAGGTTTGTGAACAACAATCTAAGCGGATTAAAGATCGTATCCTGACCACAGTGGAAACAGTGGAAACTCGGCTTCGCAGTCCACCATTGTGAGCGCGAAAACAATCTGTGAAGACAAAGTGTCTCCCATGGCCTTTTACTCACCCCATTTTCACCCACTCCTCCCAATCTTCGACACATACGGGTTGAAAATCACACCGGAAACAGTAGACACACCATTTGCTAAAGAGGAAAAAAACATCGGTCCGATTGAGCCACTACGTTCTCAGCGATCCTATCCATCCATCGTTCACGTTTGCTGCAGTATACGGATTTAGTTGCCAATCAAAGATTGAAGTTTTGCTAACTTGGCGTTTTCTTGGTAAACAGCATGACAATTGTGAACTAATTACCTGTAGTAGTTATAGTATGCACTGACCACTAAATACAAATCACGAATTAGAAATCACGGACTAGCAATCACGGACGCAACGCAAGCACTGGGTCATATTGGTACTTGCACGCAGTATCCCAATTAACCGAGAGATGAGGAAAAAGACCACATCGATAGCAGTTTTTTTATTGAAAGAAATCAGGGGGATTAAATAATAAGTACAAAACAAGTTCATTGGTCATTCAGGCCTCTGCCAATCTCGTGCTAGTCTCTCTGGCGTTGTTCAGCTTCTGTCCGGGCCGCACAATTTACGATTGATTGATACAATCGGCTTATGGTTTGTTGTCCAGAAACTGGGCCAAGTCCGCACATCGCTGACGTCACGTGAGAAGCTTGATTCATTACAGTTGTCCGAAAACTGTAAAGTGTCGCTCCGTGGTATGCGTCATCTCGTAGGCCAGGATCACCACACAACCGGTTGAAAGTGATGAGATACAGCGAGTTCTTTCTGGATATTTATTGTTTAACATAATTCTGCTTTAATCTCAGTTGGAATTGAAAAAAACACATGGAGTGGCAATTGCGTTCGGCCGCGGAGTGACCTGGTTAGCATAGTAGCAACACGTACACCTTCCATGCGATGGATCTGGTGTTCTAATCGCGGCCGGGATGGTGTGTATGTACTACTGACAAGTAGTATCAGAGGGAGAAACTCAAATCTAGTGCCTTTCCAGCACACGGTTGACTGATGGAATTGTGGATTGTGCGTGGAGAAAAAAATCTGAAAGATGGTCATATCAAGAACCTTTATAGCACACCATAAATTTGGGATTTCGATGAGGTGATCGATCAAACACCGAATATTACATTTAGAGCAAAGTTAGATGCTGCTTAACCGAAACAAAATTGATACTCTTTCAGTAAAGATATTTCGTGTTTCTGTCAAATCCATTTTGATCTCCATCAATTTTCTTAGTATAGCATTTATATGATCACGGGCGTCGGGGAAATGTTTCACTTCCATTGGTGATGTTTTCCAAAAGGATATCTATAATTTAGAGTATCAAGCTTGGATTAGCCCATTCGATTGTTCAGAGGCACCAGGTACACAAGAGTGCCCGATTGAACCATTCGCACAAGGTGACGACAATCGACCGTGTAGCTCAGGGGTAAGGGTTTGAAGTTCGCGGTTTGAGTCCTGACAGGGACACAAAAAGTACACACTGCTGACGAGTTCCAAACAGGATGAAAAAGTTGTCCATTGTTCTTTGTTGGTTATCACAAACATTTACATCGCAGATCTCTATAATGCCCAGAATTTCTGTGTTTCCATGGTTTCCATGGGAATAGGTGTACACATACAATGTGATCACCTGCAGTGAGGTTATGCCTAATTAGGTACATGCATAAGTAACACGAACTGCAAGAGAAACATCTATTAAGGTGTCAGTGGCAGCTATCGATTATATTCACATAAATCTTACATTCACATGCGCCGGGGTGGATACGTACGACCGTAATTACACTACACATTGCGCTGGATGTCATGCATGTTTACAGCATGGCTACTGTGGTTTATACTATTCCATATTTATGTCCTCTTCAAACAATGCGGTTCCGTCCGTCCACATTTTATTGCTTTGCATATAAACTGACAAATGGCCTAATGAACAAACAGTAACAGGGTTGAAAAGCTGCAAGTATATCACAATTAACTATGAAATTATAGAACAAAATTAAGCATATCAACTCCTTGATTTCAACTTACCACTTGGAACAGGGTTTTGTAGGCATGATCAGCTTGTGAGTCTTTAATCAAGCCAAATCTGTTTCAATCAACGTCGGTTTTGAAACACCAGGTCCCCTGTCAGTCGTGGACGTAAACACACTGTATAACAATTCACCAGAAGTTGCGGTGACGCACACATTGATAGAACCGTCAGTTAATACAGGGAATGACTGGAAGCATTCCAAAGTGGTTGAAGAAGTCGATGATGCAGCTCACACGCAGTAATCGGGTGGTCACAGGTAACCCGGGCTCGTTAATTGTAAAATATGTCATGACAGCCAAACACACAATTGATCTTGATTCCTCTTTCAAATCTTTGTTAAGTGACTGCAATACAAAACTGTTGCCAACCAGGGAGGCATTGCCAACCAGATTCTATCATCCTCTTTCTGTGAACCCAAACGTTTTTGACCCAATCGGTTCACTCACCACGGAATTAACCTCTTTTTTAATTCCAAATCAATTATCTACCTGTACATGTCCATTTACTAGGATTCACACATTAACTGTGCTATAAATGTGTTTGTTTGTTTTACGTCAGCGATTGAGAAGATCAACGGAAGTGTTCACAACATCTTATGATATGCATCTCACTTCGACATAAGTTCAAAAGTCAAAGATTTATTATCGGAATAACTTACAGGCTCATACATTTCTCGTCCCATCTGTTCGTATTGTGGTTTAAATACAATGATGCATACATTTTCTTGTATAAAATGTCACATGATACGAGATTCTTCCACTGCTGCACGCAGCTTCACTTATGTCGGAATGTAAAGTGTGGTAATATCTTATCGAGTCTTAATTTGAAAGATTCAACGCTTGGTGCACAGACGACGTAAGGTGGAAGAGAGTTCCAGGTCGAACACATTCCGACTGCGAATGACTGATGCCGGCATTCCAATTGGCATTTGGAGATCACTAGTTTGAATAGATGTCCTCTAAGATGAACGTTGGGTGAAAATTTCAAAAGCGAGCTACACGGATGGCACGGATATGGCATACCATCATCCTGCCGCCTTTGATGGGCCTGTCATGATTGGAATATAACCCCAGTGACTTCAATCTATCTGCGTATGAACACCAATTCAACTCCCAGAATTCGCAACCACGTTGTAGCCATGACTTCCATACGTGGATGACGTACACTGTGAGTGGGAGAATGTATGCCAATAGCAGACGGGAAAAGCGCTGACTCAAACCTGCCAAAGACCCGCTTAAGCAAACCGACATTCTCTACAGCTGCGTTCGACACCTTGGCGCAGTTGAGTGAGCAGCTTAAGTTTTCTTGAATTAGGATGACCGGGTCCTTCTCACTTGATACATGTTGCAGTTGTTCATCTCGGAAGAAACAAGAAAATCGCAACCTGTATCGCAGAGCTAAAACCTTACACTTTGGACTATTGAATTAAATATTGCTCATAAGAGATCAAAGATGAGCTGCTTTCAACGCTTTTTGGAGTACCAGTGAGCCCACTGATCGCGGTAATGTATTCCAAATTTTCGCGTCATCTGCAAACAGTAATGATGTTTGCCCCAGAGCCTTCGGTAGGTCGTTTATGAACGTTGAGGAAAGTCGCGGGCTAATCACAGATCCTCGTGGAACCCCACACGGGTAATGTCCAGTTCAATGCTGGAAAGCGAATCAGAAACATGAACCGATACGGTCCGATGTCGGAGAAATGCTTCGATCCAATCAAGTATGAGGCCTCGAATACCGTGATTCTAGAGTTTCTGCAGTAGAATGTCGTGGTTCACCTGATGGAACGCTTCTGAGAGGTCTAGGTAAATAACGTCTACCGAGTTGCCGTCATCAACTGCTTTTGTCCATTCTTCTAGTGCGATGAGCAAATTGGTAGCGCAGAATTGCTTCTGTCTTAATCCATATTGATTCGGTGACAGAACGTTGTGCTTCTCTAGTTGTTCCATCAGGGAATCTGTTACTATGGATCCCATGACTTGGGACAACAATTGAAAGAGGATTACAGGGCGGTAGTTAGCGGGATCGCTACGGCATTCGCCTTTGTAAATTGGTGAAATTACTCCCTGCTTCCACAACGGTGAGAATGCAGTGTGATTGAACATCCTCTGGAATAGGAAGGCTAGTGGCTCGGCTATTTGATTTGCCATGCAGATAAGGGTTTGTGGGTGAATGTTGTCTGCACCCGGTGGTGAATTCTTCCTCAAAGCCAATAGCTTTGCTTTAACCTTTTCGATAGTGAATCATACAGTGGTTAGTAAAGGATGTGGAGTTCGATGCATCCAGCGATGGAGGTACAGTCCTTCATCA